>JAGPOW010000229.1:33921594-33953551 GCA_030014935.1 Caiman crocodilus
TTTTTTTTTTTTTCTTCTGTGGAGCCTGCCTTCCCAGGCTGCTGCCAGGCTGCCTGCAAGGTCTGCCTGTACAGCCCCTGAGCCTCACGGAGCCTGGTGCTTCCCTCTGTGGCTGTAGGGTAGGAAGTTAAAACTCCTTGGAGGTGTTTTACTTTGCAGTGCCCCAAAGTCATTTAAGGTGCATTACACCACTGAATGTGCTACAGCGGCTGGAATTAACATTCAATACACCACTGAATGCGTAAACAGTGGTGCTATCAAAACAGTGCAAAAGGCATTTAACTCACTTTAAACCTACTTTAAAGTGTTGTCTGCAAATGGCCATAGCTAGTATAAGTGGAGTCCTTCCATAATTTCAAATGAGTCATTTTTCTACCGGCGCTGGTTGTAGTCCATAGGGAAACAGATGATGCATCTTGAGACACTGCAGTGCACTGGGAGGTTCAAGGAACCCAGTAGCCCAGGGACTGTCAACCAGGAAACTGCAAGTTCTTTTGAAGCATGCCACGTAGTGTGAACAAAAAGGGCAGGTATGAGGAGATAAACAGATAAGAGCAGGCTGGGGCATTGCCCAGTCCCTCTGGAAGGTGATAAGCAGTGTAATAAATATATTATTTTTTGATGGGATGCTGCTCAATACACACGAGTTATAGAGGGATGCCTTGAGACTAACAAGGAATGCTTTGAGCCTAAAAATATTGAGAATCACTGCAGTAGCAGAAAACTCTTGCTCCTGCCCTCTCTGTACAGTGCTGCACTTTAGATTCAGCCAGAAAGATAGGGGGGGAGGAGGTTCAGAGTATTATTTCTGGGTCATGAGGGAGAGTCAAAGCATAATTTTTTAGACCAAATTTTGAAGGGAACTGCCAGTACCAGTTTAACAATACTCTTGCAGTAAGTGCTTTTCAGCTTTACAGGGCAGTTCACCTTGGCAAGGAGTACGGTACCAGTCATGAGTGTGCACTCTGATTTATTGCAGAATGCCTGTCTGTGTGGACTGGTGTATGCCTTGCAGACCCACAAGCCAGTAGCATCCAGGACTAGACCATGTAGTGGTGGTTGACACATCCTACATTGGACAGCGTAGGTTGGCAGGGTAAAGGAGACTTGAAGATTGCTGAATCTGTTCACCCGCCCCGTTAACTTCCAAAGACTAAGGGATGGGATAGCCTCCCGCAAGGTGAGCCATTCAGAGTTGCAGGAAAGTCATTGTCCCAGTAGACCTTAGCGTCCAAAGCTGGGAGTATGGCTGGTGCTCTATCAGCTCTAGGCTGTGCTTGATTTCTGCCTCCTGAAAAACATCTCTAGGGGGGTCACACATTTTCTTAGAAAAGGGTAGGAGCAGTGCTAAACTGAACCTTGAAAGGGTTAGAAAAAGAATAGCCAAACCGCCTTTTAACTGGTGTTATATTCTACCTTTTGCAGGCACAAATTGTGGAACATATCTGTGCCAACCAAGAGGCCTTCTCTAGTACCATCAGAGAATGCTGCAAGAAGCCACTGGTGGAGAAATGTCAGTGTGTTGTTGAAGCTGAATTTGATGACAAACCTGCAGACTTGCCTCCAATAGCTGAGAAATACATACAAGATCCAGATGTGTGCAAACACTTTGAGGAAGGGCACGATAAGTTCATGGGAGAGTACGTAATACAAACGTTGCACATTCTTACATCCAGCTTGTTATGTTTGTACACAGGTAGCTGGACTGGCAGGCAATAATTAGATCCATTCAAATGCCTAAATTGTGAGGGTTTGATCTTCTACTGGTGATTGCAATGAATGGATGTCATTTTACTCCTGCTGAGAAACTGATACAGAGAGTACGCTACACACAGTTAATCAGAACATGAGTCCCTTTTCTGGTTTTAGTGCAGTGAACTTTTAAGATGAAGGGTTTTGCCTGGAGTTCACTTATATTTGTGTAAATTGGGAATGGATCCGTTCAAGCCAGTTGAGTCATATGGGTGTGAAAACTGGCTTAAGAGACTGGTCCATCTTTCACTGAGGTGAACTGAAAAGGGAGTTTGAACATGCCTTAAACAAGATCATATTCACAATATCTACTACTCTGCATTTCAGATCATCATAATCTATGCTCAAAGATAACGATAAAATCATGCAACACTTTGATGTCTGAGCAGCTATCATAAGCAACCCCAAAATAAATATATTTTATTAGAGTTGTGGTCACTTCTCCCAAGATGAAGGATACTTCCTTACAATTGTCAAGAGATGCTGCTAAACAGACTAAACCCATTTCATATCTTGTTGTCCATCTAACTTACTTATATCAAAAGAGCAGGCACTTAGTGACAGTGCTCACTGGAGAAGCTGTATCTATTTTATTCTTCAGTTTTCTAATGCTGGCAGCTTTTGAATGTTACAGGTTTCTCTATGACTATTCAAGAAGGCACCGAGAGTTCTCTACTGCAATGCTTCTGAGGCTTGCTAAGAAATATGAAGACCACCTGGAAAAGTGTTGCAAAACTGAAAACCCTTCTCAATGTTATGGAGAAGTGGTAGGTTCCACTATGCATTCACACAATAGAAAAAAGAAGAGTGTTCATATAGTGAACTATAATGAACTGATTTACCTCCAGTAAATCTCTTGTAATTGGTCAGGTAGAGCAGCATACATAAAATAACATGCTGGCCATAGTCAGGTTCCTAATAAACATGCACCCACATTATTAAAGCGACCTCAGAGATATCTGGGCCAGTAACTTCTTCAGAAAGGCCAACAATTCACTGACTACAGGGAAAGAACTATCTGCTGGCTCTGAGATGGCTTCTCTGATTGGGAGTTCAGGGCCAGCTGTGGAGAAGCTTATTTTTCTACTTACTGTTAGCGTGGGGATGTAGTCTCCAGAGCTACGAAAGTGTATGAGAATCATGAATGTACGAATATATCATTTCTGTGCCAAAGACCCTACAGTATAAGTAGGCACATATTTTAAAGTGAGACAGCATTCAAATGGAGTTTCAGAAGGTAAAAACAGTTTTACTTTATACACTTATAACAAGATCCAAAGGGAATACATTGAAGCTAGAAAAATTACAATACAGAATAAGAGAAAAAGAGGTATGAATACCTTGGTAACGAATATTCACATAGAGAAGAAACTATGGCATCATTCATGCTATACATCTCTGATTTAGTTAGCCTATAAGGTAGAAATCTGTTCTGCCTTTTGCCTAGTTTCAGGCTAATGTGGTTAACTACCTCTTTCTGCAGACACTGTGACATTATTTTGAATAACAGACACATTGCAAATTGCCAAGAATAGTGGAATACGTTCCTGAGAAGGGCAATACCATGCTAGTGGCATTAGTTTGTGAGTCATCATGATAGTGGGTGCAATGCTTTGCTCTGCCACAGATTTTGGGCATGTCATTTGGGCTCCTTCTGATTCAGTTCTCCATCAGTATGTTAGGAAAACTACCCTACCTTATATAGGGGGTCCTGTAAGGGTAATGACATTACAATAATGGTTGCTCAGCTCCTCTGAATCCACGGCCATCTTTAGTCATTGCACAAAATCTGAAATTAGTGCAGTGCTATGTTGGCATGAGGTAGCACTGTACAGACTTACCTGGACTAATTCTATAGGTATGACCTCCCAAACTGGAGTAGGGCACATGGCTTAGAGCTAATTACCCTGCCTGCAGCACAGCATTAAGGTGGCTATATATATACTGTTTGTGAACTGGGTAATGTGTCTAGCAGAGATCCTACTGAGATGCCAGGTAGGATACTGCCTGGCCCACAGGAACATTCAGGGGCAGGTCATTCTAGTCATGACTGCCCATATCTGTCCTTGCAGCCTACCAATAGTATATACTTAGCCAATGAGTCCATAAGAACATGATGGGATTCTCAGTTGCTATAATTATAAAGGCCAGAACCATGCCTTAGAACTAACAGAAGCAAAAAGCAGCTACATTGGATGTAAACTTGTTTGGAAGGGAGCTGAGTGTGCCACTCTTAAGGGTGTGTCACCGTACATAATAGGCTGCTAACAAGCATTATATTTCCTGGCAGGAAGAAGAATTACAAAATCACATCCAAGCGACTGAAAGCCTTGTAAAGGCAAACTGTTACCTTTTTAAACAAGGACAAGTTGAATACCTACAACTGTATGTAGCTTCTGAAAAGTAGCTTCTCATTTAAATCAGAAATGTTTGAATTTGGTAAAGGTGAAATGTCCTAGGCATGGACAGTCAGAACAATGGCTTAACCTATGGGTGACTGGTGCCACCTTATTTGGGGGGAGGGGGAGGGCACATGTCCCCCAGTGACCAGTCAGTGACCGGGGTGGGGGATCCCCTCCATGGCTGATCTCACTGACCGGGGTGGGGGATCCCCTCCATGGCTGATCTCACTGGCTTCTGGAAGTGGCCAGGGTGCTCCCACTCCATGGCCGTCACTTGCAGGGGGGCGCCAGCAAGGGGGGTGTGCAGCATGTCAGGGGGTACACCAGTGCTCTCAGGGGGTGCGTGTGCACTCCCATGCATCCCCTATGCATTGCCACTGGCATACCCCGTGTTCAGCCAGCACTTTAGAAAAAGCCATTATCCTAGTGCTGGGATGAAAGAGCTTCAAAGGTAGTATGAAGAGATGGGCCCCGTTAGGAGTATAGGGAGGGTGGGATTTATTTGCTGCAGCTGCTGTCCCTGCTGAAATGGAGAAAAGTTAATACTGCTTTGGACAGACTGAATTGTACTTTCTCAAACTGGCTTACCTTGGTGATTTGCTGCTAAGATTTTGTTCAACAGTCATCATTCAGTGTGGGCTCTTGTGACTTCAGGGTTATTATCCGCTACACCAAGAAAATGCCTCAGCTATCAACAGAAGCATTGCTTGACGTTGCAAAGAAAATGATATTAGTTGGTGTCAAATGCTGCCAGGAACCTGAAAACAGACGTATACCTTGTGGTGAGGGATATGTGAGTAGACTTCTTTCTTTATTTCTGTATCCTCTTCAGCAGGTTTTCTTTGTACTTCACCAGTAGTTTTTTTATGAAATCTGCCTGAGCCTACTGCCAATAGCCATTTTGTCCACAAAATAGCTATGGGTCTTTGAAGGAGACAATGTATGATGCACTGGAAACTTTGGTCAATATTTTCAAATATAGCAGCTTCAGAATCAGCCCCTACATCCACAATTCCTCCACATTCAAGGAAGCTGGGCACCCAAAGCCATTCCCATTGATGTCAGTTTTATTTTTCATAGCAAAGTTAGATTAGGAGGGACCTTAAAGTCCAGCGTCCTACTACAGGCTAAAATTATATCCTACCTTGGCTTTTATTCCTCTGAAATAAATAAAACCCAAATTAATTTGGATTGAATCTCTGGCTGTTTTTTTTTTCAGTTGAGAAGTACTAAGTAATCCATTAAAGAAAAACCGTGCTTATTTAAGGGGTGTAGGTTGTAGCCGTGTTGGTCTAAGGGCCATCCAGGAAGAGCACACACCAACTGCTGAAACTTCCTTAGCCTGACGAATGGTTTTTGAACTCGAAAACTTGCTTAATAACTATTCTCCAACCATTTGGGTTGGTCTAATAAAAGATATCAAATTCACCCAAGGAACCTTGTCTGCCTATGTGCTTATTTAATTCACTTCAATAGCCTTAACATTTTCAAAATAAGAAGGTTATAGCATTTCTGAGCAAGTCCTAGACCTAGATGTGTGACTTAGATATAGACCTAGATGTGGTCATAATTTGGTGAAAACTGATACAATTTGTGAAACTAGTGGAATAAAATCTCAATGTGGAACAAGTTTCATGGTAAAAGAAAATGTTCAAGGCTAGATATGTAGTCAGAAGAAGCCAAAATTGATCAGCTGAAACCAACATTGATGTACTCCAGCTGAAGGGCAGGCTAACTGTAGATCGTGAAAAATGATATCACCTTTCTGCAAGATGAATACTTTCCATACTCAGCCCTGAAATGCTAGTTATCACAAGAGCTTTAATAAAATAATGCTTTTCCAAAGACTGACTGCAGGAAATGTTTAAAGGCCCTGCCAAACAAGCAGAGCTGCTCTTCAGACTGTACGGGTGGAAGCTGACCTCACCTTTGTGCCTCCATAAAAAAAAATTATGGGGGTACAAAATGAAGCCAAATAGATAGACATCCCTATCTTCTGTTGTGCCACAGATACTCAAATTTGTGGCAATTACAAAAGGTAGTGATAAACTGAACCACTTCTTTGTGCCTAACATCTACAGGCAGTCCTAGACTTACAACATTTCAAGTTACAACATTTCACACTTACAACATTTATACATTGGCACTCTGTTTCAACTTTATGACATCCTTCGACACCACACCAGCTAACAAGTTGGCGGTGTCGCTCATTTCCCTGGAGAACATCTGTCCAAACTTCTTTGGACTGTCTCTTTAAGAAAGCAGACAAGACTCCAGAAAAACCTGCAGCCAAGACTCCTGGGAAGACTCCAGCCAACACCCCTTCAAAAAGTCCAAGCAAGAGCCCTTCAAAAAGTCCAGCAAAGTTACCTCAAGACTATATCTGTATGCCATTATGAAGAAAAACTGCATGTACGACGTCGTTATTTTGTGCTCACCTTGGAGCTTTGCTTGAGGAATAGTGGACGCTCATAGATCATAGACTGTACAATCTGGGACGTGGATACATTTATTACTCTTGTTAATGTTCAAGCCAAAAGTGTTGTGACCTTTGTTTTCTTGCTCTCCCTTTGTGTTCAGCTGGACATGGTGTTTCAAGAAATGTGTGACAGACAGAAGACTACGCCCGTAAATGATCAAGTTGCCCACTGCTGTAGTGACTCCTATGCTAACAGGATACCATGCTTTGTCACACTGGACGTGGATGAAAACTATGTGCCTCCCCCATTCGACCCAAAAATGTTTCACTTCGGGGAGAGCTTATGCAGTGATCCTCTTGGAACACAAACAGACAATCAGCTTGAGTAAGATCTTTGTTTTTACTACAGATCTTCTGAAAGTCATTATCAGAATATCCTAATTAAAAGTGGTTCCAAATTAAACACAAATTCTCACTGTGCATAGAAAATTATCATAGCACTGCTTTAGCACAACAGCAAAATTTAAAACATCTTTGGCTAATTTCAGATATTTAGTGTGTTGACTACAGTTATCCCTGCAGAGCTTAGTGGGCCAGCTCCTGAGTTGGCATAATCCACATCAACTCTAAATGTGACTCATCCCAAAAATACTGAGAAGTTTCTAAGAGTCCAGTTTATTTTCTTTGCGGTGAACTCTTGTGGCTTTGTTCATTTTCCAGGGAGAAAATGGAGTTAAGAAGACTCTGTTTTAGGATTCCATAGGCTTTAAGATACAGAGATAGTTAAGGTAGGATTGCTTGACTATTCAGTCAGAGCTAGTGAACTGCATGAGAAACATGGGAAGGCAGATGATCTCTCTCTTTATTGGTCATCATCAATGTTATCATCTTATTTTCCTGACAGACATGGTCACAACTACTTTAAAGCACATGGTAACTTTGCAGAAGAAGTTCAAGAAGGCTTTTCTTGATCCTTTTGTAGTTTGAGCCAATGTGAAAGGACAAGTGAAGTAGACAACAAGTACAGTGAGGCTGGAATCACAGGCAGCATAGATGCAGACATGATTGGAGCTTATTTAGATCATGGGCTGGCAATGTTTTTGGTCAGATGACCAAAAACATCCCAACTTTGATCCATGGCTTGACTTGGCATGGCAGAGGTAGATGGCAGGGGAGTCATGAGGGGCCCGATCCTTGTTGCTAGCAGTGAATGCATGTGTGCCTCTGGGCAGGTGGTAGGGAAGGGGCTGGGGTTGTGCTGCCCTGGCTGCTCCCACACTGTGTACCCTGAAGTGTGTGTGACGGTGCTGCTGCCACGTAGCTGGTGCCAGGGCTCCAGACCCTGGTACAGCTGCTTTCAGTCTGCCCACCACCCACTACAGCTGCCCAGAGCCCGGGCTGGCTGTGGGAGGCAACTGCACTGGGAACTGTAGCCCCAGCCGGGCTCTGTGTGCTTTGGGGCATGTGATTGGGAAGGGGTGGGAGCAGCAGAAGCCTGGCCCCTCCCCTGCTGTCTGCCCTTACAGGCATATGCAGCTGCCACTGCTATGGAGCCCAACCGCAATCTGGTACAGGTGTTTGCAGTCTCCTGGCTTGCCTGTCACAGCTGGCCTGGGCTCTAGGCCAGCTGCACCAGGGGCCGGAGCCCCAGTGCTGCGATGGTGGTGGCTACACACATGCCTTGGGTCGCATAGTGGGCAAAGGGACAGGGTCAGTGCTGGCCCTGACCCCTTTCCAGCCATGCACCCCAAGGTGTGCATGCAGCTACTGCTGCCATGGAGCCCAGCTGGGGTTTTGGAGTCTGGTGCAGCTGTCTGTAGTCCCCAGGCTCCCTGCAGATGCTGCCTGCCACAGAGCCTGGACTGCTCGCAGCCGGGCTTGCAGCATCCCCACCACCTGCTGCGTCTGTGGCTGGAGGCAGCTTCCCAGAACCTGGGCCAACTGTGGCATGCCAAGCAAAATGGCCTCTCATGCCATGTTCTGGCACATGTGCCAGGGGTTGCTAACCCCTGATTTAGACTAAGCTTTGTTTGGGGGGGCACTTCTTATACTCAACATGCAGGGACAACTGCAAACCCCATTGGACTTAATGGAAAGACTCCCAGCAGTTTCACTAGATCAAGGCCATGTTGAGAAGAGCAGAACTCAAGAGAATATGCTGCTCTGGGCATTTCTAAAATCCCTGTGTAGGCCTAGGCTCATCAGAGGCCTTAGGGAAATGCAATCTCTCACACCTACAAGTCAGACTAATTAGTGTCAACTATGTTAATTATGTTTTGCTCTCATTCCAGATTGCTTGTCAGCCTCATTAAATGCAAGCCCACTATGACTCATGAACAACTGAAAACAATCATTGAACGTTTTCAAGAAATGGTAGATAAGTGCTGCAAGAAAGAAGACCACAATACCTGCTTTGGTGAAGAGGTAGGCCCCATCTATTTTCATGGATCAGGCTTTACTCCTGATTCAAAGAAAGCATACATGGAAGATGTGGATATCTGCATCTTAATCAAATGGTGCAGCCACCACAAGAAAATTCTGTCTGGGTGTGCACCAATAAGTTTGTCAGAAGATTAGTATTATCAGGGATTTGGTATCTTTGCTACTTATTAGCCAGGTATGAATGTGGTAGCATATCAGTCAGGCCAAGAAAGGATTTCATTTGACTGATCTATTTTGGAAAATAGTTTCTCTAGAAACGTGTGTTCTAGAGGAGGGAGGCACCATCTAGTCCAGGGGTTCTCGACTAGGTCACCATGGCACCCTGGGGTGCCTTGAGATCCTTATAAAGGTGCTGCAGGGTGCCACATAATGTTAGCACAATTAGGCGTACAAGCAAGATGTACACGATGAACCAAGAGGTTTCAACTAGGAATCCATAATGTGAAAAACATCCTGTTGTGGTCTTCATGAGTTCTTTGCAGCAGCAGAATCGCTCTATTATTTTTCTGTAGACAAAAAATAAGTGAAATCTAAGAGGTGATATTTTCTGAGGGGTGCTGTTAGTCTAACAAGGTTGGAACCACTGATATAGTCTGACCTTCAATGTCACCAAGGTCTCAGCAGTCAAAGAACACAGAAGCTTCTTGATTAAAATCTTTATCAGTTATTCCCAATGACTGTCTCTCACAAATATTTTTAATCTTTTTTTCCCAGGGTGGAAAGCTCATTGATGAAAGTAAAGCTACCCTAGGAATTGGAGTCTGAAGTATGGCAGGTAAGAAAAACTGTATTTATGTACTGTGCATTCCTCCTTCCGAGGAAATGGGATCATGGTTGGATATGTACCTGCTTCTTTTGGTGAACTGCTTGTGTAACTGTAGAGGCCATGTTCCTAGATCGTGGACCAGGATCCCAGGGTGCAGGGCAGTGAATAAAAAGAGGACAGAGAGATACTACCTCCCTTTGGGTTGTAGTTTTGTCATTTTTGCTATAAGGAAGAACATTACTCTATCAGAAAAAGCCCTGACTCTGCCTCTAACTCGTATGTGATCATAAGTACAGTCACCCGGGGCAGATCTGGGGGGAAGGGAGGGGTGGACAGCCCCTCCCCCTCTCCTTTGTTCCTGTCCTGGGTTGACCTGGGTACAGAAAGGGTCCAAGAGCTGCTCCTGCTCTGCTTCAGCCACAGCCTTCATCTCTGTGGGGTGTCAGGCTCAGGAGGGGTCAGTAGTGGCAGTGCACAGGTTCCTCTTTCCAGCACCTGCTCTCTGCTTTTCCCTTCCCCCAGCCCGTAGGCGTCTCCTAAATGCAGGCTCTACGAGGATGGCCCTGCTCCCTACGGCCACTGTTCTCTCTGGCTGATGCAGGCATAGGGGATCTCCCTACAGCAGCCCACGAGTGACTCCTGCCCTGTGCTGGAGAGAACAGCTGTGCAGGGAGCCAGACTCACTGGGGAGTGCAGGGGGATGTGGTGGGCAGCGAGCAGAGCCTGGAAGGTGGAGCCTGAGTGTTGCTGCCACTGTCCCTCGCCAAGCCTGGTACCCCTGACACCTGTTCTCCACAGCCCCTGCCTGCAGCAGGGAAAGAGCAGCTGTGGCTCCTGCCCTCCTAGGTCAGCAGGGGATAGAGACAGTGGTATCACTGGGGGGCAGGTTCCTCCCACCTTCACGTACCCACTCCATGCCCAGCTGCCCGCAGTCCCAATCTGACCCGGGGGCTTTGCCATTCTTTACCCATGCTTTGCCATTCTTCAGACCATTTGTCATAGTCTAAGGGGTGGTGTGTTGCATCCCTCTTTAGTAAATCCTGAATCTGCCCCTGCAATCACCTCTTCGCTGAGGTGGGAGGGTTAATCGCAGGGTTCATCTCTAGGATCCTGACCCAACCACACTGGGACATGGGGAGGGTAAAATAAATGTTGGGGAGGTGCTCAGCTGTTACCAGGAGGATCACAACAGTCTATCCATAACAGAGTAGGCCTTTCTGCATGGTATGTAGCCACAGATTGATTTTCCCCAGATCCATCTGTAACAGGCCTAATTGCAAATGGACTCTTAACCCAAGTGCACAGCTACTGTCCCAAATGGTTGATTTGTCACCTCACATACGGCACACGCTACTTTAGAATACACTACTGTGCTTTATGACATAATCCTTTTTTCATTTCCCTTCTAGATTACCAGCAAGGAAGACAAGAAATAAAGTCTTCTGTTCATCTTTTCATGCACTTTGTTTTTATCTTGGTAATGGCCAATGGTTTAAAATTCTGTTTAAATTGATAGGTAACATTTGGAAGAAAAAAAAGTGTTTCCAGAAATGTTTCATCGATATTCCTATGGTGAAGTGAAAAATAAAGAAAAGTTTTTAAAAATTTAATTGACCAAGTCTATCAATTAACTGAAGACAATGAAGATTTGCACTTCATTCTAGACTCAAGGTTAGCTATGCGAACATTTGGTCTAGGGATAGACATTCAAAAAGCCAGAGCCTGAAGTGATTCAATATTTTGCAGGGTAGTCTAACCTGCCTAGATTGAACCAATTTGCAAATGAACAGACATACCCTCTGGACTGAGAAATGTAGGCATATGCCTGCAGCTGATCAGGCCAGGAGCTGGGGGATGCTAGAGCAGGCCTCTGCTGCAGGGAAGCTGGGGTGGGGGGGGAGGAGAGGGGGTGGCTTACTGGAAGTAGCCTGAAGTGAATTGGCCAAGGAGGGGGTTTATTTCCCCAGTCCCTGTCCCACTGGCACACACCTGAGCCAGGGTCTGCCTGTTGCTCCCCCCTTGCTGCTGCAGGGCCAGGGGTCCACCTAAAGTCCAGCTGGCATGGCCCCCTGAGGCAGAGGGGTCAGGGAGGGGGTTTATTCCCCCCTCTGCACCCTCTGCCCCTGGGGGACTGTAGCGAGGTCTGCCAACCCTGATTGTGCTTCTGCCATTGCTGTTTATCACTCCCCGTGTGGGGTAAGTGATGGAATAAGCCCCTTCCCTGCCCCTTCACCCCCTGGAGGGGGGGACAGATAAAGCCCTAAAAGGGCCATGCTGGCTGACTTCTGGCAGTGACCATGATGGGGGCAGCACCTCCTCTCCTGGTGTCCTGGTATGAGAGCCTCTTCCCAGTGGGGGTCCATGCTGCAGGTGGGGCCAGGAGCAGGGTGGGGTGGTCAGAGCTGCTGCAGACTGCTCAGGGCAAGTGGCAGCAGCACTAAGGGGGGCTTGGGTGTCTATAGACACCCCGGCAAGCCCTGATGCTGCCACTTGCCCCGTGCAGTCTGCAGCATCTCTGACCGCCCCACCAGCAGCATGCTCCCACCTCCCCACCTGCTGGGAAGAGGCTTATGCTCCAGGATACCAAGAGAGGCTCTACTGCCCCCATCACAGTCCCTGCCCCCTTGCAGCTCCAGTGGCAGGGGTGGGGGCATGGCCAGAGGCTGGCCAGCACAGCCACCTTAGGTGCTGGGGCATGGGTGGGGTTTATTTCCCTCCTCTGTCTGGCGTCTGGCAAAGGGGACAGGGAGGGGGCTTATTCTGCTGCTCACCCTGCACAGAGAGTGATTGGCAGCAGCAGTGGTCAGGGCAGGCAGACTACATTGTGGTACCCTGGGGGCAGAGTGAGGAATGAACCCCCTCCCTGCCCCCTCTGTTTCAGGGCACTATGCCAGCTGGCCTTGGCCACCCCTCTGCATCTGCTGCTACAGCAGTGAGGGGGGAGTGCCAGGTGGACTCTGGCTTGGGTCTGTGCTCGTGGGACAGGGAGAGGGGAATTAAATCCCCTTCCTGGTCAGTTCACTTCAGGCTACTGCTGGGCCTGGCCACATCCCCACTGCTGGAGCAGTGACCGAAGAAATGCCTGGCAGGTCCATGCTAGTGTGATAGGCGGGGAGGGGCAGGAATAAATCTCTTCCTTGCTCCCTTTGCCTTAGGGGAGCCAGCATCTGCCTGCAGGTGCAATGGTTAGGGAGCAGAGGGGTGGGGCCAGCCCTGATCCACTGGAGCAGACAGCACAGCACTGCCCAGGGCTGCAGAGCATGCTGGGATGCTGGGGGACTCTGGTTTAACTTAAACCAGGAAGGGGTCTGGGACAGAAGTTCCATAAACCAGTTTGAACTCTATCAGTTAAGTAGGATACCACATTCAACCAGGTTTATCTCAAACTGGTTTCAGTCATTTTGAAACTGGTTTATGTGTAGTGAACTTACGTTCTGTTACAGGGTTAAGCCAGTTTCCACTCACTTAAACTGGTTTATGTGTAACTTTTGTCCCCAGCCTTATGCTCTACCGGTAGGTTTTCCTATCTCCTTACCCCTTCATTTTCATCTCTTGTAAAATAGTTGAAAAGTCCATCATTTTATAACAGTGATTATAATTACTACAGGCCAAATTTTGATACCCATACTCCATTCCTGGGACAACTGGCTCTGCAGATGGCCTTCTTGATTTCAATGATAGTTGAAGAAGACTATCAAAATCACAGCCAGAAGAAGTGATTCTTACTTTCGAGGTGCCCCATTCAAAACATACAACATGATCAGGATCCCTACATTGCACCAGCATAATGGCAGAGGGATGGGAATTACCAAACAATGAAGGCATTATATTCGTATAGGAAATACATATTTTTAGGCTGGCAAATAATCTAACACACAATACCTATTTTATATGCTTTCCTATAAAGGAAAGATAGAGTTCATATTTCTTTTGGAGATACTCAAGGTATTGCCTACAGACACTACTCCCTGCCTGTAAGACTGATGCTGATTAAAACTGAGAAGCGTTCTTACTACACCACTCAAAGGAGGTCTTGGTACAAACTGAAATATTTAGAGACAAAAGTAGAGCTGGTTGAAAATTTAAGCAGCAGTGTCATGATTAAATTTCATGTTTAAATACCTTGGTTCCCGGTAACTTTTTGTTCACAGCTTTGTAGTATTGTTGAATTTAAGAGTATTTATAGTCATGAGGTATTTTCCAAAACATGTATTAATTCATCTAAAAAATCTCTGCCATATGTACATTGTTCTTTTTTTTTCTGCTAGTATTTATTTGCCAGCCTAAGGGTTCACAGCAGAAACAATACCATAGGACATCGATGATGAGGGACACAGTGAAAACAGTAAGCTATGAATGGACTGTGTGTAAAGCAGGCTGAGGATTATTAATCAAGGCTATGTCAGCCCTGCAACTGGGAGGTGCCTTTATACCATGTATAGGCATAGCTAAGCAATCTTTAATTTAGTGAGCCCAGGGAAGAATTGTAACAGAAATACGAAGGTACAGACTCTAGTCAGGACTGTATAACTCTCTTGGGCACTTTAGATTTGTAGTGGAATTGCTGGTGAAATGTAGAAAGACATCTTTGTTGCAATTCTTACCTGCTCTAGTTAAATTAAAACTACCTTGGATGTGCTACATATGCCGCTCTCACAGCTCCCACTGCAATGTGGAAATCCCTCAGACTACTGGGTGAATGCAAAGCATGTTCACAAATGTCAGCACTGGTTTGTTGAATGACTCACAAATTGAAATTCATTTGCAACGGGCATTTTCTGAAGGAGTACAGCAATCAGGGGAATTGTTCAGATGTGGATGATCTGAAAGATGGAACTCTTAGCAATGAGAGACGTGTCGTGAAGGATAGTGGAGTGGGATCAGGCAGGAGAATCTCAAACCAGGCTTTCGGAGAGGGAAATGCAAGGGAGGGGTGTTTTGTTCGTTTTTTTAACACATGGCTACATGATGGGGCTCAACATTTCCCTGTTTGAAGGCAATACGTTGGAATTTTCTAGCCCTCACTGTGAACCCCGCTATGCCTGAATAGCCCCCTCCCTGTCCCCTTTGCCCCAAGAGGCAAGTGAGGGTGCAAAGAGACTTCCCCACCAAATTCAAATGAATCACTTTGGGAATCTGAATCGTAGTTTCTGAACACTGAAGCTGGTAACACTACCTGCAGCAGAACCAATGCAGGTCTCTTGTGCTACAACAGTGTAGAAATTCAAGTGAGCAGACTCTGGTATTATACTGTTATCTGTTTGGGTTTGCATTAAGTATCTGTCCTTTTGTCAGGAATACTATTACAGAAAACTGTGCACCAAAAATGCATAAAAGGATAATGAAAAGAAAACATCCTACTGTGGAGCACTGCAAGCTGTGAGCTTAGGTGACCATCAAATGAGGAGCAAGTGTCAAGAGTCAGGGAGCTTCTATTGAGAAAGCTTCAGCCCAGCATTTTCAAACACCTATTGACTGCAAAAGCTTCTCATATTTCCTTCTCTGGTATACCAATGTACAGGGGAAAGGTGGGCCTAAGAGATACAAACAGTATCTCTTAGGTTCTTTATAGTCTTAAAGAACATCACCCAGTCTTTGGATTGTACCTGGAGCTGGACAGGAAGCCAGTGGTAAGACCTGAGCCCAGCTGTTATCTGATAACAGAGGCTCACCCTGCGTGGATAGCAGCAGTTGCACTCAGCACCAGTGGGAGCTTTCAAGTGAACTTCCAAGTTATCTGTAAGAGGAGAAGGGCAGACTGTCTGCTGGCATAAACTTGAGTAGCTCAATGCGCATCTTGAGAAGCAGCACCACCATTACCACCCTCTTAGTTGCCTAAGGACACATCTACACATGCAATTAATGCTATAAAGTAATTCTTCCTGGAGAGCGCAGCTATATGTGCTCCTTGTTGGCAGCAAATCTGCTCCCAACGGGAGCAGCCCAGTGCAGAGCTGCTCCAGCCCTTCTCTAGCTCCCTACAGCAGTCAGGGGCAGCTCCAGGCTCACCCTGGGTGCTAGCCCAAGGGCTGGCAGGAAGCACAGGGTTAGTCCCTGTGAGCACCGGTCTAGGAGAGCTCTGCTGGCTGTAGCAGCAACTGTCTCCTGGCCCCGTGCACATTGGGAGGGGTCGTGATGTGCACAGGGCCAGGAGACAGCTGCTGCTGCAGAGCTCTCTTGGCCCCCTGCACATGGAGCAAGCCCTGTGCCCAGCAGGTCTTCCCCATGCAGCCAGGGCCTGGGCCAGCGCTGTTCCTTCTGGGGTATCTTCCAGCCAGCTCCAGGCTGTGTGAGTATTTTCCTGAGCAGCCCAGGGCTGGCTGGGAACTGTCCCAGAAGAAGGGCAGTTTCTAATGAGCTCTGGGCTGGGTGGGGAAATCCTTGCACAGCCTGGAGCTGACTGCCGGAAAGGAAAGTCCTGGCCAGCCCCAGGCTGCTCAGGTTGCTGCCCCTGTTCCTGGCCAGCCCTGGGTTGAGTGAGGAAGCAGGGAGGTCCTGAATCCCAGCACTGATTACCTCCTAGCTCCTGTGGGGAGCCAGGAGCTGAGTAGCACCAGGACTGGGGTAGTTCCCCATCCTGGGGTACTTTGCCCCACTAGTGTTGGGGCTGACAAGGAGCAAATTTACTCCCAGTCAGCAACTATACATGTGCTACTGCACAATATCTATTGCTCAGTTAGTTTATTACCTGTATTTACAGGTAGTAAGTAACTGCACATTAGACTAATTTACTTTGCAGTAAATGTACACACATGTAGATAGTGGTACTTTACTATGCAGTAGATTACTGTGCAGTAAAGCATCTTGTGTAGACACACCGTAAGTCCTTTATTGCAGTGGTGCTCAAATGTCTGGCCTTGCCGGCTGGATGAGACGCAAAGGACTAGTCTGTGGGCTGGATCCCCCATGTACCAGCCTGATCTCAGGCATGGCCCAACCCTTCATGCTGGGTCTGGCCTGTGTGCTGGCCATACTGCATGCCAGTGTGGGCCAGCACATGAGGCCATGTCATTCAGGGCCATGTCATTCAGCTTGCAGGTCTTCCCACGGGGTCTGAAATTTGGCAGTAAGGGAATGGCAATTAACACTGCCACTGCTCCCACCACCAAATTTACAAATCTGTGGGGAGACCCATGAACCAGATGATATGGCCTTGTGGGCCGGAGGTTGAGCACCACTGGATCCTGCCCTTAGTGCTAGACTTATGTCTTCTTTCCAGATCATGCAGATATCATTTTACCCTTGCAAATAAAAACGAACATTCAGGTACCCTTTCAGGTGCAATTTGAAAAGCCTGAAATGGAAAAAGAGGTTTCTATGCTGCTGACTGGATAAAGGGAGAAAGGAGGAGTTTAACTGAAGTCTTTTAAAACCAGCAGTGAACTGAATGGTTTCTCACATAGTTCCTTTCTCAGATATTAATGAAAACAGGTCACATCTGGTTCTCTAATGCCTAGTAGCTTGTGTAACCATAAATAAGCAGGCAAAGTGAGCTTCAGATACTTTCATGGGCACAACTGTGTGGTGAATGCTGGTGTGGCAGCATTTTGCACAGGATTAAATTGCAAGACAAGATACAGAGTAGTGAAGGACCAGGAGTCTTTCAGGAAAGAAAACACTGTGGGCACATCCAGACAAGTGTGTAAGTGCATTTCCCTGGGGACAAATAGCAACAGTGCAATATATGCTGCTGCTACTTGTCCCCAGGGAATGCCCATGCACGCATGCTCTGGTGCATGGCAAGTTGCCCCAGGTGGGGTAGGGAAGGTTGGGGCCAGGACCTGGTGTACTGGGGGCCTCCCAGTGGCAATCTGGCATCAGGGAGCCTGGCCAGCAGCTGAAATGTGGCTCCACCTGGTTAGGCTCCGGTTACAGACAGTGCATTCTGTCACCATGCGTACCACCCTGCTTTTTCCAATGTGGGATATTTTGGGACTGGTATCAAAAAACCCCAAGCTGCAAATTAGTAGTGCAGGGCAGGGAATGCCTGCAGTGTGGTGAGTGCAGTGCCACAGGTGGGTCTGTGGCACCACATACTGCGCATGTGCTCGGCGGGATGTGCCTCTTATGACCAAAGATCCCTTTGAGGCATGCTGCAGCACTGGTTCACTAATGTTACGAAGGAAAGAGAGCCCTAATTCCCTGGATTATCACTGTATCAACTTTTCTCCAGTGAGTCTCCTATGTAGTCTAAAGTTCTGTATCTGCTCATGCAGCATTAGAGTCAATACTAGGGCAGGAGTGTGATGCCTTGTGAAATGCGTTCTGAACTCACTCATTTTTTATCCAGAGGCAAGGAGTCTTGGGGTCAATTCAGATCTCAGCCTTCTCCGACACTTTGAAAGACACTGGGTGCAGCTACACAAGACGCTCACTGCACAGTAGCCAAGCAATATTGTGCAGTAGCACATCACAATACAGACAGTGCTAATACAATACTGCCCAGCATTATTAGGCTATTGCTCAGTAGCATGACCTAAAAGACAGTCGCTGGCACTACTGTGCAGTAACTTGGGCTACTGTGCATTTATTTAGTACTTGCTAATAGAAGTACTAAATAAATGTGCAATAATGACCGTGGAGTAGCATCTCGTGTAGACACGCCTACTGTCAGCTTGCCCATTGTCAACTTTTGGGGTCTTCTCTACCACAGGTTCAGGAAGCACCTATCACTGTTCTGTGGTATCCAGCTTTATTAGCCCTCATCTAAAGAGTGCAACACTACAGCTGGAAGACACGGCAAGAAAACCTGTCTTTCCCCCAGGCCCTGAGTGCAACACTGCCTGAAAAATGTGCCTGACTGAGATGTCAGGAGGCCAAAGTGCTCTGTCTGTGTGCTGACTTATGCAGGCTTCACTTCTGGCAAGCAGCACAAAGAGTTGAAGGCCAAATTCTGCCAGGTGGGAGTGGACAAATAATCCTGCCTCCCCTTCCCCACCTTACTGGGTACTTATTTAACATGAAGAATAAAAACAACTAAGGTAGGAGTGAGCAGGACTTTTTCCAGCCCCTGTTCCCACCCTAGTCTTCCTGTGTATCTTTTCCTAATAAGATATAAGTAATATACACTGCGACTCTCATCCTCTCTGCTTCCTGTCCAATTGCTTTTCCAGCTCCTCTTCACTTCTAGCTTACCCTTTGGCTGCCTCTGAGGAGACATTGCGTCAGTTCTAGGCCGGAGAGCACCCCAACTCTGTGTGCACGAGTCCTCCAGAATGGATCGGCATTATCCATACTCTAGCTCTGAATCCGAGGGAGCAAACACACGAGAGAAAATAATGGTTAAGCTGATGAAGAAATGACAGCCTAGATTTAGTTCTGTGAAAGGAAGAAGCAGGACTACCTTGCCACCTCTTTGCAAGAAGTAGCTCATGCGTGTAGGCCCTTACAATGCATCTGGTCAGGATGAAATCAGTCAGAGACCGACAATGGGCTAACACACAGGGGAGCAGTCTCGTGCCTCCCAGGGCTGCAACGACCCCTTAGCGCAACTGCACCAAATCCCAAGTGTGGGTTTCAGAGCAGGTGAAATGCAGTCTGCTCGTGATGACGGTGTTTGTCATCTGCTGTGGGTCTAATGAAGAAAGGGTATTTGAAGAAGTCTAGTACTGGAATCAGTCGCTTTCAAGCAGATGTGCTTTTTCTTCTATGTAGTTATTTTTTCTTACCTAGGACTTTTGGGGTAATGCTATTAGTATAGCAGCTTGAATTGTGTCTTTATCATCTTGCATTTCAAACCTTGTGTGCCAGCTCCTCTGCTCTGGGAGACATGCTCCCATAGGCCCTTTTGCCCTAGTATTTTCTGCCCATGCTACCAGGAGCTGTGTGAACCACATCTTTGCTGTCCCATATCTGGTATCTGTCTGTGCAGCATTCAGTGATTTTACATTGATTTTCCCTTTTTTACAATGGATTTTTATTTTCTCCTTCTTGAAATACATTTCTACAGATTTCTAGCTTTGTAGACAGAGGCTTTTCCATCGAACAATGTTCCATACTTTTCCTTTGCTATTGCCCTGTAGCCGGGAGTGAGAGAGAACTTGATCAGCAAGCTAGGAGGTAAAATTTATAGATCTTTGCATAAACTCGAGGTCCTTCACTCCACAGGGTACCTTCAGCAGAGCATTCACCTTTAAATGATCTATTTCAGGGGGAATGGGAGAAGGTCAGTATATGAGTGTAGGATAAAGCGCATAAGTAAGGGGAAAAAAAGGAGTTTGTTTGCATATCTTGTTTGAAATGAGATAACCCAAGTTACAAACGTCTATTTGCCTAAATTCTGAAAGACTAATGAATTTACAAGGCCTTTTTGTGACAAGTTGTCGAACTAACAAACATAATAAAATTATTTGCTTATCTGTTTAATTATTAGCAGAAATATCCCCAAAGTTCTAACCTTATCTATATGATCAGAAAAGGGTTTTTCATTAACCACACATAATTTCAGAAGAGTATAAAAGAAACTTTTTTTTTTGCATCTTTCTACCTTCCCTGTGCAGTCCAGCTCCACCATCCTAAAAATTCTGACATAATGAAGTGGGGAGCATTCATTTCTTTTCTTTTTGTTGTAAGCCTTACAATAGCAAAAGCCCTGTCCAGAAGTTATCGGGATGTAGGTAAGACCATTTATTGTATGCTAACTATATACTTTCAGATTATACTAATGGCTACAACAGGATGTTTGTACATGTGTGGGGATCTTGGAGGGTCACTGCCATTTCTAGCCTGGTCTTGTGGGGAGAACATGCCATCACCATGCCATACTGCTATAGTACCCTGATCCCATTCTCACTGAAGCTGATGGCCACATTCAAATTAGAGCAAGGTCTGACTCATGACAAACTCCTGACTGCTTAGAATTGGCTATTACCTTTCAACTCCAGAGGGGCTGGGCCCTGAGGCTGGGTTTGTGAAGGTGATTTAGAAGTTGATGAAGGTGCTGAGTCACTCTTGAAGAAATGCAAACCTCTACAACTCCTGGTTGGGAGATGATACCTTTTATTAGGCCAACTAAGAAATCGCCAGAAAATATCTTTTTCTGCAAGCTTTCGGGCACCCACGCCCTTTCTCAGGCTCAGGGAAAATTAAAAATGGTAAAAAGTCCCCATAGGTTTTGCAAGAGGAAGCTGAAGGTGGAAGTCTGTCCCTCTGGGTCTATGAGAGGGTCTTTGTGAGTTGCTCTTTGATGTGCAGTTATAATTCAAATACATTTTGAATAAAATGCTGAATTTTTAGCCTATTTTGGACTTAAACTTCACTGGTGAGCAACAAGAAAGATTTCTACACCTCCTTGCCTGTCTGCCAGCTGACACCATCAGGGAAGGAATCCTACCTTATCTGCGCATCAAAGAGCAACTCACAAAGACCCTCTCATGGACCCAGAGGGACAGACTTCCACCTTCAGCCTCCCCTGTGTAAAAATGAAGTTTTTTTTTTACCTATGAGGACCTTTTACCATCTTCAATTTTCTCTGAGCCTGAGGAAAGGAGTGTGTGCCTAAAAGGTTGCAGAAAAAGATTTTTTTTGCGATTTCTTAGTTGGTCTAATAAAGGTATCAATTCTGAACCAAGAGTTCTTTTTGTCTCAGACCAAAATGACTACCAGACACAGCCCCGAGTCACTCGTGAGACTCATGATGTTCCTTTGCAGGCAAGTAGCTCTCACCTTCCTCATGCAAGTTAGCTGGAGCTTTGCATCAGTCAGATGAGCAGGATTGTATGTTTCATGTAGAATACTCAGGGACACTCTTAGTAACAATCAATTGTTATATATTGGCTTTATATATTGATTTAGAAAAATAAATTGGGTAAAATATTTAGCCATTTAAGCCCCAGTTCTGCAACTCTTTTAAGTTGAAAACCCATTGGCTTTAGTAGGACTATTTATCCTTAGAACTGGAAATCTAGAAAATATTTTTCAGTACCAAATAATCAGCCCCAGGTTTGTTGCTATTTAATGCTTTGAGACTCTATGCCATACAAGGCTGTTTTTGTTCAGAGGTGGACAATATGAAGGATAGTTTGAGCCTGTAGTGCATACATGAGCTGCTTCTTGCACACTTTAGAAGTGTCATCATACTGACGCAATGATCAGTCTTTCAGGCTGGAAGGCCACAGGCTTTATAAAATGCTTTGATAGTGTAAGACACAATTCTAGACATCTCTTCATCACTTCTTTTCACATGTTCAAATGTCTTGTGAGTGGGACACAATGGGCTTCATTTTTCTACGGCCTTGGGCCTTTGCAATTGATGCAGACCCAGTTCAAAGCAAGTGTAAACATTTATGGGGTGGTAATCCTTTGCACTCACTTGGCAGAAGTGTAAATAACCATGCAGGGTGAATTGGAGTAACAAGGCCCCTGAAAAGAGAAGTTCTTGATAAAAATGTCAGAAAATTCCCAGACTGATCCAGAGCTCAAGAAGTTCTAGGTTAAAAATCAGGTTTCCTTCAACATACACGGGCAAACATCTTAGTTTTCATAATTGACTTCTTTCCCACCATGTCCCATGGTCATCTCTTCTTTCACTTCAACAATGTTGTACCACAGCCTTCGATGTTGATAGGGGGAGGCTTGTTAGAACAGAAGAATATTTTTTTACATAATCCTTAGCTATTTTAGATCCATTCTGTTTCCCTGTGCCAAATCTAGGCTACATTCAGAGGGTGCAACTCCATTAACTTTAGTGGAAGTTCATTCACACATGCAGTGATGAGTTTAACAGTTTAACTCAATTTGGTTGTTAAGCCGTAAGATACTGTCTGAGCAACTCACATGAGCCTCATTATTCTGATATCTGAACACCTCACAAACTTGAATATACTTCCTACAACTCACCTGTGAGGAAGGAAAGTCCCATTATTCCTACTGTGCACATTGGGAAGTAAAGCACAGAAAGAGTGTGGGACTTTGTGTGGCCACAAAGGATATCTGTGACAGACTAGGCTTAAACCCTCATCTCCAAAGTCCCAGGCCACTGCCCTGCCCACTTTCTTTCCTTTCTTATGGATCAGGAAAATTATGTATTTTATGAAGCACTCATAGCAAGTCTTTGAGTCACCAAAAGTTTTATTTTCTTTCCAGGGGAAAAAAACATTATCCATGAACGTTTGGCTGAGCTAGGAGAACAAAATTTTAGAGCCATGTAAGTCTTATCTAGAAAAATCTACTTAAAAAGTTGCTGGCAACAATCCTTATTCTGGGTTTCTATCTGATTGAAAAATAAAAATACAAGTATTAGACAGATGCTGGACAAATATGGACAGTATGAAAGCTGATATTTACAGAAATGAAATAAATCGGAGGTGAATGGCAGAAGGTTACCAGCAAGTTACTGTTCCTCTTGGTGCTGCTCTGGTGGTGGTATATTTCACACAGCACCCGTTGCTTGGGGATGGGTCTTAAAAGCTTAGTATATTCTGCAGAGAAGTCTCCCACCAGCACTTCTCTTAGCAATGGAGGAGTCCTGTGGGTGTGCTTCAGGGACCAGAGTGAGTGACTCCAGGGCACATACTCAGGACCTCACTGTGCTGCCTTTTTACTAGGCTTGACTACATATGGAGTGGGAATGAATAGGCAGGGCTTATTTCTTAACTGTTGTCCTTGACTCAACAAGGATTCAGTTGAGACATGGCCAGAGTTAGTTATTCATTGTCTTCACCATTTCATAAACTCCTGTCTAGAATCCACTTTCAACTGCATTACAAAAAAGAGACCCAGAGTTTTGATAGAAAAGCATATTTCCATCTGGTAGAAAACAGAAAAGTAGGGAGGCAAGGCAAGATCAAAACAGATAAAAGGAAGTTGAGTTTACTGTAGCAATTCAGCACAAATAAAGTGCTATTGTGGAGGTACATTACATTGTTTTCTAAGGTGGATTGCTCTGCCAATAGTGCAGAAATCCTGCCAGTGTTTCTTCCTGGCCATCACTGCAATCCATGGATTTATTTTCCAAAGTTACTGTAGCAAGACTGAAAAAGACCCACCTGCTGAAGACTGTTTTGTTGAGGAGATAATTTTCACCTAAAAGGGAGCAACTTTGCAATGCTAAGGATACATTTGACACCTGTTAAACTGCTTGAATATTTGGCTCCTTGTGTTTTAACTGTACTTAGTAACTGTTAGGTTGAATATGAAAGAGAAAACAAGCAAGCAAGCAGTATTAACCGGCATTTTAGTCACCAGCATTTCTAATAACCAGAATTTCTGGCTGGTCATCCAGATGTGCGGGATGAGGTGGGGAAGCTCATACGTGGCAGCTGCTGCCACCACCCACCACCCTGTGCTGCTGCCGCTCCGCATCCGGCTGCCCCGCTCCCCTGCGCCACATCCGGCCAAAACCCCTGCCTCAAATAACTGGGATTTTTATATATCCACCATGCTGTGTTTCCCACTCATACTGGTTAACACAGGTTTTACTGTACTATAAAGATGATGAGAGGATCAAGTACACTATCATCTTTATGTGATATCAGGAGTATTGTTGGAAGTTCGTGTATTACTAACACGAGCTGCAAGAGTTAATTTGCCTATGCACTGGAGACAAAGGGGATCAGAAATATGTATTGTAATGCGTTACCTCTGCCATCAGTTGCCCAGCAAGACAAGGTCATTGAGGTTGGCTTAATGGTACAGGATGAGCAGAACTGCCTCTGAATAGTAAATCGAGTTTTGCTCAAGGGTGTTTGCAGGCCTTTCAAAAGCCAGGTCTACACTTAATAGCTTTTCCTGTGGTGGTTTCTGCCTTCTGGCAGAAGACTCATAACGTAGACAAGCTCAGAGGACTCCTAATGTAGATAGTAGTAAAGCATTTTACTGTCTAATGGAGGATGAAATCCCCTCACAGCTGCTTCTACTATTTTGATAGCTCTTCACCATACTTTGTCATTATTCCATAGCAAAATACCACTGCAAGTCTGTTTCCACAGTTGTTTTATCATCTTGATTGAGTATGTAAGGAGATACGATCCGCTGTTTCATCTCTCCTGTTCCCTGTTAGATCTGTCTCTATAACCCTCCAATTTAACCAGTGCCACCAACATTTTCATCTCTTAAAGTTGTTGTTTGTTTTTAGTTTTGTTTTTTTTTGCAGGGGATGGGGTTCATATTTTGGTTTTTTGGTAGCTAGATACATACTGAACCATATGTATCCTGTTGCAGATCCATGGTCATGTTTGCTCAGTATGTGCAGAAAGTCTCTTTTGAAAAAGCAGCTAAAATGGTAGATGATGTCACAGATCTTGCAAAAAGGTGTGTTGCTGATGCCAAAGACCCAAAATGTGCCGAGCCACTGGTAAGCAAAGTTAGACTCTTATAGAAGCCAACAAGTTCAAAAGTGCTCTTTTGTGGGAGAGGTGATTAGTGGGTGGAGAGGAGCCTTGCTTTTTAGATGTCCAGCTACAGATGCTTGATATCTAGGCAGTGAGTGATGTATCTAAATAATCCTACTACCATTTTAAACATATCTCAGATAGTCACTGAAAAACTGGGGGACATCCAATTATCAATCAGTTCTGAAAAATCTCAGCCTGTGTTTTTTAAAAAAACCCTTCTTGTGGGAAAGAATGGTACCCAAAAGCAATGTAACTACATTCAGTAGCTGCCTTTGTATCCAGTCAGTGCTCACAAGAAGAAAGATTGCATTTGTTTTTGATGGAGAGATTCAATCTCCAACCCAATCTAGATATAAACTGTGTAACCTCTTCCCATTAGTTGCAATTCACCAGATAAAATCCCTGGATCTGAATGTCTCTGAAGCATGGAGTGAGATGAGCTGTGAAACTGAATGTGTATCTGCACATGCAGATGTGAATCTGAATACTGCTGCTGGAACCTATTTAAAAAACTAGGTAGAAGGGAGGGCAGGAAGGCACCATAGAGATTAATTGGTTTAGGGAAACAAAAGCTTTTATAGGCAACAGCCTACTTTGGCAGATGCTTGGAAGGGACTGGCAGAAAAAATATTTGGAGAAGAGGAACTATACAAAGGAAGGGATGCTGTTAAAACAGGTAATCAGGGGAATTTATGACATCAGAGACACGCTCAGATCTAGAAGTGGGTGCAGTGGCACACCCACACACCCCTGCCTGACCATGTGGCAGGAGCAGCAATCAGAGCCTTTTTTTCAACTCCCAAAGAAAATACAAATTACACCATTCTCCCCGTGCTCAGAGGCATATCCCCTCTTCTCCCTGTCCCTTCTCGTTCTTCCTTACTCTGCCTGCCAGTGCTGGTCTCCCTGCTGTCCTGAGAGAGAAGAGAGTTCCTGTTCCACTCCAGTTGGGTTCAGCCCCAGACAGCGGCAGTGGCAGTGGTAGCAGCAGTGGCAGTAGCAGCAAGTTTCCCCTCCCTGCCCCAAGATATTCTTTGCCAGACCAGGAGTATGCATGGGACAGGGGACCATGCCCGACCACTGCCACTGCCACTGTCCCAGGCTGAGCACAGCCCCAATGCAGCTTGGTTGATGCAGCTCTGGAGCTCCCTTTACTGCCTGGGGCAGCAGGGGCAGCAGCAGTGGCAAGCAGAAGAGGGTAATGGGAGGAGGGGGGCAAGCCTCTAAGCACAGAGGGGAAGGGAGAGGGGAATCTTACCCTCTTTGGCTGTGTTCATACATGCAGGCATGTGAGCTAGGCACAGACATTACATATAAGCCAGTTCAAATTATCAGAAACTGGTTTAAACCCGTAACAGAACAGATAGTCAGTGCACATAAACCAGTTTGAAAATGGTTGAAACCAGTTTGAGATAAACCTGGTTGAATGTAGTATCAGACTTAACTGATTTGGCTCAAACCAGTTTATGCAATGCCAGTCTCAGACCCTTTGCAGGTCCAGACTTCCCCAGCATCCTGGCATGCTCTTGGGCTAGGTGAGGCTCTCTGTTCCACAGCAGGGCTGGACCCTCCCCTCTGCTCCCTAGCTGGAGCTCTGCAGAGACTGCAGGCACAGCAGCGTCTGCCTGGCTTCCCCCTGCCCTACTCTTCCATCACTGCTCATTGCTCAACCAGGAAATCCTACCCCCTTCCCTCCCATCTCCCACAGCAGGGACCCCAGCCCCATGGACCCTATTGGTCTAGCTAGTGGTATGCTAGCTAATGCAGACATGTGTATCTCCAGTTTCACTGGGACAGGCAGACAGAACAGTGTTAGTTTAAGGCTATTTGCAGCTAATCAACAGGTCAGCTGGTAAGCTGTTTAAGAAGAGTTTGAAGTAATGGGGCTATTGCTTTGCTGATTGGGTGATAAACACTGTTATCAGCCCCCTGATGGCTTGTTCACCTGTCAGTTTCCTGCAGACAGTATAAAGAAGCAGGGAGAGAGATTTAAATGCTCCATATCATCCGCAGATGCATGCACTGCACGTCCCCCTTGCACCAGAGTGCTAGCAGAGGGCTGGGGCCTGGCAACACTCTCGTCCCTTTAGCAGTAAGTGAAGAAAAGGCTTGCATGGTGCAGGCAGACCTCCCTAATTACAGCATCCTGCCAGGGCCTGGCCATGCCCCGCCTCAGCTCAGCATTGAGCAAGGGAAGGGAGGGCTGGTCTAGTACCCTCTGGCTTCTAGCCAGAGCCACAGAAGGCATGTGCCTAATTTCCTCAGTCCAGAGACAATGTCTGTCCAGTTACAAACAAGTTCAGCTTAGCCAGGTTAGAGTAACCCGCAAGATTGAACCAATTCAGGTTCAGGCTTTTTTAATGTCTTTCCCTAGCTGTGAAGTTTGCAGCACCACAAACCCCACACCTTGCATGTTAAACTGTGCGCCATGTGGCTAATTTGCAGCGATAAAGAGTGGCAAAGTACACAAAAGTAGTATACTCCTGGACAGATGCAGAGATGGACTCTGTTTCCATGTGCTGCAGAGCCCCCACAGTGAGGCACATTGTGTGTCAGCCAGTCGCTCTGTCATTGGCTGGGTTGCGGTGTGCCTTGAGCCAGGGAAGCAGGTCGCCCAGGGCTGGCTGCTTCCCCATTTCCATATACTATTCCCCAACTGCCTGGGGCACGGTGTACTTCAGTGTGGGAGCTGCCAGGCGACTTGCCCTGTGCTCGGGCACCCTGTGCCCCAGCTAGCCCTCCCCACAGCACATGGAGCCCAGCCAGGAGCTGGGAGGATCTGGACACGAGCAGTTTGCCTGAAGTGGAACAATCTGTCCCTCAACAAAGCCCACGTGCAGGGGGGTGTGCTGTGGCACTATGTAGTGGCACAAATTTGTGCCACAACTATTTGTACTGCTGCAAGCACATGCCCCTGCTTGTCTGGATGAGATCTTTGTGGCTCATAAAGCTGCTGTTCTTGCAGTGTGGTCTGCCTGCCCTGGTGATTGGGGTGATTAGTGGGGAAGGCTGGAAGTGAGCGTGCAGCCAACCCGGCAGCACCAGTTCTTGCTTCTATATCCTGGATCCACCTATGACCAGGGGTGTCAAACAAGTGATCTGTGGATAAATGCTCCAGCTGGGGTACTGACAAGCCGGGGGGAGGGGCGCAGGCTGCCACGTAATTCAGGGCTCCCGGGCCCTGATAGGCATGGCCTTTAGCAGTAGAAGGGTGAGTGAGGGAATGACAGGCTGCTCACTTTTCAGGTGCTTGCCATGTTGCCACTGTTACCACTGGCACTGTGGCGTTCTGCCCTACCTCCTCTGACACTGACCTGTGCTGGAGCTGTCGCCCCAAGCCCATGTCCCATTCCCCATTCCCCATGTCCCATGCTCTATGCTGCAGTTGTCATTGCTACTACCACTTGGTGTGCCAGGCTGGAGCTGCTGCTGCCAAGCCCTGCCACAGGCGGGAGCCATTGTCACCATCGTCCTTATCACCACAGCCACCCCTTGTCCTAAGCTAAATCCAGCCCACAAGGAATCCCTCAGTCTGGATCTGGCTTGTGGCAGGGGATGAGTTTGATCAATTAAGATAAATGGGGCAGTTAACACCCAGAAGGACAATTGAATAAGCAGCTAGTCCAGGTAATGGGGTAAGAATCCAGAGTCCCTGTTGAGACCAAAGTTATAATACAGTCCAGTCTGTGGATGCTTTTTTGTTCTTCATTTTCACATTGTTACAGGCTTTCCCCTATTTTATAGGGCTGGATTGGGACTGGAGGGGGCAAGTGACTTGGTTTTGAGTGAGCACCAGGTGATGCTTATGGGAACTTGCTTAGTAGCAGCTTCATGTTTGTGGGTGAAAATCATCCCAATACTTTAGATGCTTGAGGGCGGACTTAGGAATTAAACATTGAGCTATGATTTTGATAAATCCTAGTCCATGAGCTTAGTGCCCAGTTCAGTTTCCTGCAACCAGTCAATTTATGGCGTTTGTGTTCTTTCCACATAAAGTTTGCAGGAGGGAAACAATTGCAATGCACTGCCTACGATTAATTTTTTCTCTTTTTTCTGCAGACTACCCTTTTCGTGGCTGAAATCTGCCAGGAGGAAGGCCTTACTGGAATTACTGAGTGTTGTGCTAAAGATGACTCTGAAAGAAATGAATGTTTTCTGTCCCATAAAAATGTTACCAAAGGATTCATTCATCCCTTTAAAAATCCAGAACCTGAAAAAGCATGCAGTGATTATGCTGATAACCAAAATTCACTAGTAGGCTAGTAAGTACTTTTATTTATACCAGATGCTAATATGCAGTGCTTCTCAGCTTGGGGACAACATACTCCAAATCAGTACAAAAGCGACAGTGGAAAATTCTGTAACCTCTTGACCCACATTACAAATCTGAATATTTCTGAATGTTTCAACCAGTTGCAGTTACTATCATTACATCCCATCTCTCTTCCATCATCACTAGTTGTAGTCACTTCTCCTGGGATGTAGGCCTGTGATGCACTGAGCAGTCTGGACTGTGCCAGAATAGCATTTCCACATGTGCTTAAGTTTAACCATGAACTATGCCCAAAAGTAAGCACATGCTTTTGGTACTTTGGTAAGTGGGTGCCAGTGTTCAATTTCTTGCAGAACTCAGCCCTTTCATTTCAGTAAAATCTCAGGCCTTAAAGAATTTCTTCACATTTACCTCTAAATAGGTGCGGCTATGACAGACTAACTAGCTCTTCTTGAAAACTAAACAATCCTGGGTCTTGCTAGTATTTGAAGGGAAGAAAACTCAGAAATCTCATGTACCACACATAGGTAGACAGGTTAGATACCTTCTTGATTACAGGTTTTTATGTAGGCCAAGGAAATATGGTGACTAGCAAACTATACACACTGAATTGATAGCAAAACTGTTCAATCTAATGACTGCTAATGAAACACATCACTACAAACATTTCCCTGCTATAATAAAAGAAAACAACCACTATTGGTCTGTTAATAGCTGTTCTTATAACAAGTTTCACTGTATACTTGTCAGTGATAGAACCAAGTAAGTGCAAATAACATGGTATAAGCAGTCCCAAACTGTGGGATATTCACTCTTAGAAATTAATGCAATCTGCTTTCTTGTTTTAGTTTCATCTATGAAGTTTCCAGACGGCATCCCTTCCTCTTTGCCCCGACAATCCTTTTCACTGCTTACAATTATGAGAAGATGATGAACAACTGCTGTAGCGCTAAAAACAACCCTAATTTTAACCTGACAGAATGCTTTGTAAAACAGGTATTGTCTTTTAATATGCATGGTCATTTTAGATTTGAATTAATGGCTTCCTATAGCTAGAAAAATTCTAAAGCAGCCCTGACGACCGGTCACCGAACCCTATATTTCACCCTTGACCAAGGTTCCCTTTAAGGTGTGCATGTGTGTGGCCGCGCACAAGTAAAAAACTGGCGGCGCACAAACTTTTTTAGGCTGCACACCCACTGGGATAGGAGCTGGGCTGCGGTGTGGGACGCTTACAGAAGGTCAGCTCTTCCCCAAGATAAGGTGGAAGCAGGAGCCTGGCGCAGACTGTTCTGGCTCCAGGGAACCGCTCCACTCCCTTGCTTCACCTTAGGGAGCAAGGAGGCACCTGGCATCAATGCTGGAGAGTGGAGCAGTCCGCTGGAGCTGTCGGAGTCTGTGCCAGGCCGCAGACCCAGCCTCCATCCCTGGCCCTTGTGGTGGGTCAGTATGGGGGTGCTCCTGCATTGAGCCACCCACCTCACTGCACCCGAACACCTTCCAAGCTCCGAATGCCTCCCTGGGGGTGCCTCACGTCTGACCGACCCCCTTTCTGGAGCACACCCGCTAGCCTGGGGGTAACACCGCCACCACCCAGGGCTCTGGACTTGATTCTGGCTCTGCGCACTCTGGGAAACACAGGCCTAGTAGCCCTCAAGAGGATTTGATTCACTTCAAGAAGTTGGGATGCTTCCCTCTGTCAGAAGCACAAGTAGTGATCTCTCTTAGTTATCCAAGCCAAGGGGACCCCAAGGCATAATCTAGACCCTTTCCCCATAAGTCTCCCACACTAGGTACAAGGAACTTTATTGATTACAAGGAGTAGGGTTAGAATAGGGTACAGGGTAGAGCAATATCAGAGAAATCCCACGGAGGAAATGCCCCTGGCTGGGTAGCCTTTGATCATGCATCTGAGTTACTGCAAGCTATATGTCTAGTTAGATCTCAGGTAGCTTACGCAAAAGTATCATCCAGAGGCAGGTGGAGATTCCCTCTGGAGGCAGGCGGTTCCTTGATCATGAGTTTTGAGAGAGAGAGCAAGTTTCAGGTGATCCAGCTCTTCTCTCTCTGAGTCTCCCTCATGGCTGCTGCCCCCACCTCCCAGGCAGTCCTTAACTTATATAGCCCTTGTGACCTCATTTACCTGGTCCAATGGAAGCCAGCACCATTGGAAGTTTTGGGGCAAGAAACAAAGGTGGCGTCCTGCCACAGCCCCGATGCCACATGTCTCCTCGCTCGCCAAGGCAAAGCGGGGGAGTGCAGCAGTGTCCTGGAGCTGGCAGAGCCCATGCCAGGCCCCGGCCCCACTGCCTGCTCCTTACCTTCAGTAAGTGGCCCACGTTGCACCGAAACGGCACGGTCACAAACTGCAGCAACACACTCATGGACCAAAGTGGCGTGCTCAAGCACTGCTACTTTTTAGAGGGAACGTTGCCCTTGACCTCCATTTGGGTCAGGACTGAAACACAAGTTGAACTGCTTTTTTTCAATGGGGCCTTAGATTCATAAATCAAAATGCTTCAGTGCTGAGCGCAGGCTGAGGACAAACCTGACTATCAGGAAAAAAAAAAA
>JAGPOW010000229.1:33956435-33983941 GCA_030014935.1 Caiman crocodilus
ATTACAGCTTCGTGTTCTGAGTTGAAAAAAATCCTGCTGTTTGTTCTTTTTAGGACGCTTGCTTTTTTCAGCCAGAAATTTCCTCGGGCTGATTTTGACACCATGATGAAACTGATAAGAGACATTATGGAGATACAAAAGAAATGTTGTCAAGGAGACATGCTGGATTGTATGCATTACAGGGTAAAAAAATAAAACTCAACTGAAGATGTTATGATTGAAAAAGCAGATCTCCTGCCTGGCATTCCTCTCCCTTCTGATTTTTGTTGCCTTTTGCTCTCCCAATTGTGAATTTAATTAATCAATCAATCAAGATATATGCAATCTAGGAGTTGGTAGGTTATTCTCATTTGACCCTTTTTGCAGTGAAATAAACAGGAAGCATAGGACAAACATGATCCTGTGGCTGAGCATGATCCAATTGATTCTGGAATTGGGAGAGCTGAGTTTAGTTCCTGGGCATGTCACAGATGTCCCATGTAATCTTAGGCAAATCCTTTAGTCTGTCTCTGTGGTTGTTCCCTATCTTCTGCTAGCTCTTTGCATCCATTTTCCCCACTGTTTGGCTGTCTGTCTACTCTTCTGGCCAGGAACTGTGTCCTACTTCAGGTGCGTGCAGATGTTACCCTTAGATCAACTTAAGGTTAGGTCCATTTAAATGCTAACTTGTGCAGATGTTCCAGGGGTTTAAAATGGGCCACAAATGGCAGGCCCCATCTAATTTAGTTTACCTGCGTAGGTTAACTAACTTAGATCAGGAATGGGTTATCCCAATCTAATGAACATTTGGACACATTCAGAGCACAGCCCTGAAGCTGGGAGAGCATAGTCACTTGCCCCAGTACTGGGCCTACTTATACCCTGCAGACTGCCTGGGCTATTTTTTGCTCCCTGACCCGCAACTCTGGGACAACCTCCCCTGTGGACCCACCAAACCACCCCGCTCCAGATCCTGCCAATCCCCCCCAGACCTGCTAACTCTTTCCCAGGGACCTGCTAATTCACCCCCCACCACTCCAATCCCGCTCCAATCTCACCTGCACTGAGTTACTTATACCAGGGGCCCAGCATAGCTCTGGTGAGCATCTGTACATGCTGCTCCTGCTCTACAATCATGCAGCTAAAGAAAGCTGTGTGATCGTAGACTAGGTGCCATGATACACACCCTTTGTCATAGAGCAGGGGCAAGCAAAATGCGGCCAGCGGGCCAGATGTGGCCCTCCAGGCCATTCTATCTGGCCCACAGGGCCCCTAAAAAAAATTAGAAAATTAATATGTATTTGCTCCTGGCTGCCTGTCATGTGGCCCTTGATGGCTTGCCAAAACTCAGTAAGCAGCTCTTCTCCTGAAGTATGCAAGTATATCACTTCCATATATGTCAGGTTTCTCTAAAACATAGATAATACCCTTGACTTCAAAATAATGCCCCCCATAAACAAAGCTTAATATATACAAATGAAATAGTAGGCAAGAGGTATTAGCTGTATGTTGACAAAGCCCTGATTTTAGTAAGAGGTATCTAGTTTCTATTGCATCAAAAACTAGAACAATGAGCTGATTCCTGTATTGGGGATCAAGAAAGAAGGAAATTCATTTTAAAATAACCATTTTTCCACTTTTTACAGGTACAGTTTACATCATACGCATGTTCCCACCAAGACGCCATCTCAAATAAAATTCAAAACTGCTGTGAAAAGCCTGTGCTTGAAAGAATCAAATGTATATTCATGGCAGAAAATGATGACAAACCCACAGGCTTGTCTCCTCAAGTCAGACAGTTTACAGAGGATCAAGATGTCTGCAAACACTTTGAAGAGAAAAAAGATATCTACTCGGCCCAGTAAGGCAACTGTTAACCTGTTCTTTTCCATCTCTGGCGCATAAGTGCTGTCACTCCAGGCCAAGCCCTCTAATAGAGAGGCCTAAGCTGTTCTCCAAATGCTCAGCCTGTGTGTGCTGGGGGGAAGGAAATCGGTGACAGCTATGGTGGTCCCTCTGTCTTACCCATGGGGGTTAGGGTGTTATGCCTTGTGATTGTGTCAGGGTTGACTGTGTAGTTCTACTAATAGATTAGACCAGTGATTCTCAGCCAGGGTATTGGGGAGCTCTAGAGTACCATCTGATCCTTTGAACGGTGCCATGAGATATCAGTTGATAAGGAAGATGTGAGGACATAAGCGCATGCATCAGGGGTAGGCAACCCCCTGCATGAGTGCCAGAGTGTGACATTGCAAAGGCATTTTGCTTGGCACGTGCACTTTGGGGTAGATGGAAGGGAAGAGGCCAAGGCTTCACAGCCACAACAAGGATCAGGTCCCTTGTGGATCCCCTGCTGTCCACCCCGGCATACCAACATCTTACAAGTCAAAGTTGCAGGTGTTTTTGGCCCCTGCCCAAAAATGTGGTCAATCCCTGACATACACTACGTAGATAAAGGCAGTCTCAAACTTGTCCCTGTGTGAATCGCCCAACCTATATGCAAGGAGGCCAGCACTGTAATACATATATATTAATTATTTAAAACTGGCGGCCACTCAGCTTATAAAAGAGATGGAGGCGTGTCTTGACTCAAGTCCAGTGAAGGGTGCCTTGAGCCCAAAGTATTTGAGAACCAGTGGGTTAGACAATGGATTTGTATAGGATGGTTTGGATAAGGATGATCCTTCCTCTACCAGGATTTTGGACTGGATGGACTCTGGAAGTCCCATCCGGCCCTACTTTTATATGATAATGTCTGGTATAGATGTTAACTAGGCTTATTTTATACAGCAACATATTAAGAGTCTAATAATTCAGGTTTTGTGTTTTACAGATTTGCATTTTTTTTCATTCTTGGGCAGCTTTTCTGAACGTCTTAGTAAGCCATTTGTGTGACTGAAACAAAATAAGGCTGGCTGTTCTAGCATAGGTAAATGGGAAATAAAATGTTAGTTTGGGCTCTGAAAAATACTTTTTGGCATATTTAAAAGTTCATGAAGATACAAACATAAATATAAATGTTGAAATAGTTCATATTACAGAAAAATGCTGGTTTTGCCTCCTATTTTTTGAGATAAGCAAAATCCCAAGCCTCAGAAAGCACTGACTGAACAGCAGTAGGATAGGAGCAAATGTAGATTGATTTCATGAGGTTTTTACCAGTAGATCAGGGCCAAGGACAAAGCCAAAATCTCAAGATAATCTTATAAAAGTCCAGTGCCTTCTGTTCTAAGCCCTGGCCTAAAATTCAGCCATAAATGGGAACTCAAAGCCCATTGCCTAAATCAAAACCCCCTCTGTATCTGAATGCATTAGGTCCATATCTGCTTCTGTCAAGGACCTACAGTTTTAATCCTACTTCCAACAAGAGTGATGGCAAAAATTTTCACCAATCTCAGCCGAAACGGGATCAGATCACCTGTGTACAGCCAGAAGTTATTTAGTTCAACATTATGTTTATTGCAGCCAGTATAAGCCGATTACCTCATAAAGCTGGCAGTTTTACACCCTCTAAGAAATGAGTCCATTGCTGAAAAAAAAATAATTGGCATTACAGGTGATAACCAGGTAAAAGGATAAAGCTAAGCTGTATGGGGCTTTTTAACAGCATTTTTACAGCTTGCTGAATAGTTTTTTAAAGATTTTTTTTTACTTGTGTTTTCATTTAATTGTTTTGGTAAAAAATCTAAACATTTCTAAGGTGTCAAAAATCAAAATATTTCAATCAAACAAAAAACTGAAAAAAATAATAATTTCTTAATGAATAAAATACATTTCCCAATTAGCTCTAATTATTATCTGATTAATGTACCTACTTAGAATGCCAGCCCCCTTTCAAAAGCCAGCCCGGTCGCTTCACATTCCAAACAACTCTAATATATTCTAGTCTTTATTATTGATACTGAAAGGAAATACATGTAGAGTCAGTGGCCAGTTATGAATTACTTGTTAATCCCTTGTTTCCTTTGTAAAAATTGCACATTTTCCACTGTGGCCAGCCCTGTAGCCCACTCACTGAAAAAAGCATGTTAAATATTGTTTGCCATAGTGAGTAAAAGATTCCTGCAAAGAAAAATATCACATCGTTGTCTGCACCCTTCAATTAGTCTTTCTGAGATGGTCAGCCCCTAGGATGTGAGCTAGACTTACAGGGTGAAATTTTGGTGAATTCTCGATGTTCCTCTGGAAGTCAAAATGGCATATCTTGAAGTCTCTGCAGGCTTAATCACCTGTAAATCCTAGAACGCTGTCATTTTATTTTACTTCCTGCATCCCTAATGCTGACATATTTCATATATTACAGGTTTCTCTATGAATATTCCAGAAGACACCACGAGTTCTCCATTCAAATGCTTTTAAGAATTGGTAAAGGATACCACGGTTTACTGGAAAAGTGCTGCAAAACCAGCTCTCCTCAAGAGTGCATTGGCACAGGGGTGCGTGCCCGTGTGGTCAGTCAAAGGCATGGGTGATGATGATGATCACCAACTAATGCAGTGTGATTCTGCTTGAGGTGTGAGTTGGGAGTAGTTCTACCCTCCAATCTGGGATTAGATGCCATTACTTTTTAGAGAGAGGATATCAGTTGAAATCTGACTTGATGGCCTCCAGTATGCTAGTGAAGGGGTTTCATTCTTTTGTGTACTTGGTAGCCGTGTTGGTCTGAGACAAGAAGACATAAAAAACTAGAACTCTTGGTTCCAAAATGATACCTTTTATTAGACCAGCTAGGAAATTGCAAGAAAAATGTCCTTTTCTTGTAATTTCCCAGTTGGTCTAATAAAAAGTATCATTTTGGAATCAAGAGTTCTCGTTTTTTGCATGTCTTCATTCTTTTGTTGCATTTACCAATGTGGGGTTATTAAGTTCCTATATGAGAAATGGGAGAGGGGGCAGTGGTGCAGAGGATGCAACTGGCATTGGGAGAGACTGGAAGAGAGTGTATTATAACTGCAGAGCTGGCTAGCAGTTCAAAGGGGAGTCCTCCGGCTGCAAGGGACTCCTGCTCACTGGAGGCAAAGCAGATGCTCTCCTGGGAAACAGGAAGAAGAAAGTTTTGCACAGTTAATTATATTTGAGGTGTAGAGGATGGGACCTGGTTGCACTCGAAGGATTGAGGTTTCAGAAAGCCGAAGGAATTTTCAGTGTAGGCAGCAGAGATGTGATTAATATGTCAGATGTAATTAATATGTAATGGATAGCCAAAGCCACATTGTGATGTAACAGCACTACCTCCTCACATCATAACCCCCTGAATAGTCTCCCTTTATTTCAGGAAGAAGAGCTCAGAAAACACATCCAGGAGTCCGTAGCACTGTTAAAGACCAACTGTGAACAATACAAGAAACTGGGAGATTACCTTTTCCAAAATGAGTATGCTTTTTAAAAACATTTCTTAACCAGATTTTAGTAACAATGGCCAGACCCCAGGTAGTATAAATCAGTATCATTTCACTGACTTTGAGAGAGAGACTCATTTATACAAATTAAAGGTTTGGCTGAATAAATTCAGTGTTAGTGTTTGGGGTTTTTTGCTCTCTTTCATTAATTGTACCCTTTTTCTAACTCAGGAAGCATGGGAGTAATAAGCATAGTGGAAAACTGCCCCATCTCCAGTTCACAGTACACCTTATGTTCTCTGATAGAGGAAATGTTTAACTTGCGTTCTTCGGTGCATTTTAGGCTATGAGCTCTGACTTAAAAGTCACAGTATGGTACAAAGTATACCGCTTTGCCCTTTGGGGTAGACTCCTCTCTTTTTTTCTCTATGCATTTAACATGCCCTCTAGCAAGGCAAAGATAACAAAGACCTGACTCTGAAACAGAGGGCACCTATACACATGCTCAACATCTGCTCTGACACATGCTAATTAGATTAATGTCTGCTGGAGCATGCTAATTAATGCTTGCTAGCAACCTCCCAGTCACTTGTATTTAGCATCTTTGCACTTCAAAGGAGCAGTGGGAACACTTGAACTAAAGCTCAAGTGTCCCCACTGTTTTGAAGCACAGGACACTGAATACATGTGATGCTGTGGGTGTTTTAATTAGATTGGCTTTCAGAGCCTCTCTAATTAAAGTGACCCCCCACCCTGAAGCATATGTAGAGATGCCCAGAAAGACCAAAGCCCAGTAAACGGAGCTACATTTGTATCCTTCGTGCTGATCCCTCCTTATCAGGACTTCAGGTTGTTGGTTCAGCAGTATGGCTGACTCCAAGCATGTGAGTACTCCTAATTAAATCAGGGCTGATGGTAGCATGCCTAAAGTTCCTGTTTAAGTGGAGCTGGACTGGGGTCTTTTCCTCTGGAGATACATATAGGATTTGCCAAGCTCTCAGCTTGGTCCCTCTCAAATCAATGTTTCCTTTTAAGAAGGCCTTTGGAAAGGAAGGAACTTCCTAACACACCTGGCTTGGCTATCTAGGTATACATTTTTCACCCTGTAGTCACAGCTATTCTTGCCACTTCTGCAAGGGCCCACCATATAGTTCAGGAAGGGTGAGTTCATTCTCAGCTCTCTTCTGCCCTGCTGAAACCTGTCCGGGAGTCCTGTCAGGCTCTAACTAGCAAGCCTATGAACTCCCTCCAACAGCAGATGAACGACATTTCATAAATTGCAGGATCAAGGCTGTAATGCTGCATTTGTGATATCCCTTTTATTTATATTGCAATGGGCTGATGAGACAGACTCAGGATCAAGACTAAAGCTTAGCTTCACAAAGTGGAGGAAGCTGAGCTGGGAGGGAGAGTGCTCTCTCAGACTCAGAGCACCTGGTTCTCCTTTCAGTGTAAAGTGGCACAGAGTTTACAAACCCTGTGCCACATCCCTGATGAAACAGGTAGCCTTCCATTCAGCTGGAGCTATGCAGGTTTACACAGGCCCAGGGTCTGGCCCATTAATGACTCAAGAAGAGCACCAGTAACTGTGAAATGGTTGTTTCAGGCTACTTTGGCGCTATACCAAGAGAATGCCTCAGCTGCTCTCCAAAGATCTGATCCAATACACAAAGGAAATGGTGGCAATTGCTTCCAGGTGCTGTCGGCTCAGCGATGACAAACAAATGCTGTGTTCTGAAGGTCTTGTGAGTATGTGTTTTCCTGGTCTTGGACCCATCCTCTTCCTATTGCCACGACATTGCTCCAAGTTTCCAGGTGCGCAGGGCTCAAGCCCCAGAACCCTCAGTGCACTGTTTGGGATTGACGGGGTGCGGAGGCATGAGGCAGATCCTCAGGTGAAGTAAACTGGTGTAACATGATTTGAGCTAATGGATTTATGCTGATTCACACCAGCTGAGGATCTTGTCTATATTTTTGCAAAGGGAACTGTCAGGCTCAGGTTAAGCAAGGCCTTTACAGCTTTGCTGAATCGGGGCTTTAGTTACATAAACTGGTTCATAGCATGACTCTCCTTGATGTCTATGAGCTGAGTCAGGCTCAGGGTAGATATGGGATAGCATCCATGTGGCTTCATTGGAATGATTAATTCAAAGTTTACTTATGAAGCAAGATTTAAAAGGACCTCCAAATGGCCTCCACTTACACACACACAGTAGGACATATCCCCACAAATCCCGCTTGGTGCCAGCAAAGCACATACCAGTAGGATTTTACGTGCAAACGTTGTCATTAGAGAGCACAAAAATGACAGCGTATAAAGCTACATATATAACAATGCCCCTATTTAAAAATGAGACCCCGTTTTGGACTCTGTCTGGCACAGCAAGCTGCAGGGCTGTTTTGTTTTTAAAGTTCTTTAAACCTTAAATAAATGTATTTGTAAGCTCTCAATCACCTTGATGTTGTTAAAAGCATGATGTGTCCAAAGAAATGTGGTTTTGAATGTAAACATTTCTCTCTTCCTCTCAAGTTGGATCCTCTGCTTGGGGCCATATGTAGAAGACATGGGATGGATGCTATAAACCAGAATGTCTGCCGCTGTTGTGACGATTCCTATGCTCTCAGGGTGCTCTGTATCACCAGCTTGGGTGTTGATGAAAACTACATACCAGTACCATTGACTCCTGGTCTATTTACCTTTGATGAAGGCTTGTGTACAACTGAAGAAAACAACCTACAAGAAAGGAAGCAGAAGTAAGATATGCCTCACTTGTATGCACTCTCATCCTTCCTATGTTCACCTAGATACACAGTCTTCTTATTCCTTCATCCCCTGGTCGGTCCCTCCAAGCATGGATCACTGTTCTGCCATCCCAATCTGCCTGAGAGAGAGAGGGTGGGGGTGGCACAGGGAGTGCTCCCCCCTCCCTGCCTTCTCTTAGGCTCCTTGCAGCCTATGCTGCCCCGTGCACGCCTAGATCCAGCCCCACCAGGCCCCACAGTTGCGTGGCAGCTCCTTGTCTGTGCCCTACCCCTGAACTTGCCCCTGCCCCTGTTTCAGTTGCAGGGCCCTGTTGGGGCTGGATCTGGGCACACAGGGTCATAGTCATAGAACCATAGAGAAGCTGGCCTAGAAGGGATCTCCAGAGGTCTAGTCAAGCCTGAGGCAGGATCATCACTATTCAAACCATCCTATACAAACCATAATCTAAACTGCATAAGACCACCCTCAAACCTTGATATAACATAAACCGAACACCCTAACCTGCCACAGGTAAAGCAGGGGAACCACAGCAACCAGCAATGTTCTGCTTCTATAAAATATTGTCATTATACACTCCAGAGGTTCTGGGTAGAGGGCCACGCGTGGTCAGCATGGTCTGCAGGGACCCCAGGAATAGGCAGGGAGGAAGAATCCTCTTCCACTATTCTTGGGTTGATCAGGACTGCAGGGCAGTGATCCAGGGGTAAAGAGGTTATAGGAGGAAAAAGGGGTGCTTGGAGTGGCAGGAGAGCAATCTAGGAGTGGAGACGATGATTTGGGGGGTCAGGGGTCAGAAGGGGTAGCATCCCGGCATCTCCACACCAGCTCCCCACTCCAATCCTGCCCCCTCTTACTCCTTACCTACGCCTCCCTCTCCTTGGCCCTATGCCCCTTTCACCCCTTTTCCTTCCATCCCCACTCACTGCATTCCCATGCATCTGTTGCCTGGCTAGTCACAGCTGTCAGTCCGGGACTGAAAAGTGCCATGTGCTAGCTAGTTCAACTGTTGATGAAAAATACATACTAATACCATTGACTCCTAGTCTATTTACCTTTGATGAAGGCTTGTGTACAACTGAAGAGTACAAACTACAAGAAAAGAAGCAGAAGTAAGATATGCCTCACTTGTATGCACCCTCATCCCTACTATGTTCACCTAGATACACTCTCTTCTTATTCCTTCATTCCCTGGTCAGCCCCTCCAAGCATGGATCACTGTTGTGCCACCCTAATCTGCCTGAGAGAGAGAGAGTGGTGGGATATTGGAGCATAGCAAAGTGGTAGTTTAATCTCAGGTGAACATCCAGAAGTTAATTTAACTCAAGCTAGGTAGCACAGTTCAAAGATTATCCTTACTCAAAGTGGCAGAACTTTAAAATGCTTAGAAGGCACTTAGCACTTGTTAATGAACCTTAATATATGATCATTCAAGTTTGAAGTGCTCTTAACATGGTCCAATTGTAATGTATGATCTCACCCTGAGTCTCTGAGGAACTTTTGATATTTTCATCCTTAAGGCCTAAAATGTCATTATGGCCATATTTTTAAGTGTCTATGTTTCTGGGTGCCCAATTTGAGGGCGCTGCAGCAGGTGAGATTTTTTTCAGAAGATAAGAGCTCAGAAGTTTCTTAAATTTATGCTTATGTGATGTATGAAATTAGATAGTATATTTTGCAAGAGGCAGAGATTTTGGGGGCAGTATATTTTATAGGACCAACTGCATGATTAGGATACAGTTAGACAAGCTTTTGAACGTAAGGCATTTTTCCTTGAAAAAGAGTGTTTTGCATTTAAAATCTTATTTAATTATATCCCAATCATGCAGTTGGTCCAATGAAAGATATCCCCCCCCCCCCCCGCAAAATCCTTGGCTCTTACATAAGTCTTAGAACATCATTACTATATCACTCTAATGCTTTCTGACTCTATTTTGAAATCTTAATAGCATGAATTAGCAGAAAAATTCCTAAAAATATGTATGTATGTATCCAGATATAGATTCAGGTATTTACATTAGGACATCAAACTTTAAAAGTTAGGCTATTTATTTGTGGTACTTGGATAATCCTCATAACTATAGCATCTTAGTGGGTGCATCTACACGTACATTTAGCATGTAGCAATAAACTCCGGTGCAGTTCACTCCAGAGTTTATTGCTTCTGGGTGCAGTGTTTATACGTGTGCCTGGGATCACATCATGTTGAGCTGGTGTAGAGCAGTCCCAGCTGGCAGGGAGCCTCATGGGTCAGCTTGCCAGGCTGGGGCTCTTCCACCCCAGCTCAATGTATTGTGGAGAGTTGGCTGGGACATGAGGATGCTACAGTATGGGGCTAGCCAGCAGGCAGTCCCCTGCACTGTAGCACCCTTGTATCCTAGTCAGCCCCAGTCACCATTTACATGTGCGTTTCAGTACATGTAACTACTCCACTGTAGGATAGTACTTGCCCTGGATAGTACTATCCTACAAAGGAGCTCATTAATTTAATGCATCCCAATATGGGTGCACATGTAGACAGTGATGCTTTACTGTAGAGCTAACTGGTCAGCCCCACAGTAAAGCACACATGTAGATACACCCAGTATCTGTCAATCTTTGAGGCCTTTATCACAACACATATAGGTGTGGGTGGGACAACATTACTATCCCCGTTTTGTAAATGAAGAAATGAGGCACAAAATGTTTACATGACTTGAAAATTATTACAGTGACACCAGAGAAAGGCAGCAGACCAGGGAATTTAACCTAGTCCTCTAAAAACCATGTAGCATTCCTTCCACCCCATGGTAAAAAGGGCCCCTTGCCTCCCTCTGTGGTAAAGCTCATATAGAGCTACTGAGGAAGAAGGAGCTATGATTTCCCTTAGAGCTAATGGGCCCTGGGGGCAGTTATACATGTGCTTTGGCAGGGCGAGAAGGTGGCCAGGGGAGGGCACGTTATTTATAGTAGCTCTGGGAGCAACTCTAATTAAAGCACCCAGAGCATCTCACATATCAGCACCCCTGTGGTTGTTGATAAAGCACCCCTGCTGCCATTTTGAAGTGCAAGGACACTGATACATAAGACGTAGGAGGCTGCTGGAGCACGGTAGTTGCTCTGACATACTGGAATTGCAGTGCGTCAGAGCAGCCTCCCTGCTCGTGTACAGGCACCCTTGGTTCTTAGTGTGCCATATCTTCTGTTCTCAGAGAGCAGCTAAGAAGCTGGCTGCTTCTGCTGTTACAAAAAGCAGACTCTTCTGCAAGTAGCTTTCCTCCCAGGGGAGCACGGTCCTTGTCTCTGCTTACTACACAAGCTATCCATGTCACATAGAGACTCTCTAATTCTTTTGGTTAGGTGACCTGATGCATCTTGCAGGCCTGGTTCAGCCACTCTCCATTTGGATACATGAACTGCATTTATCATATGTACAAACTGGCAGCCTTTTGAGGTACTTGGGGTCCTTCCATTCCCCTTCCTCCCTTCTTCCTCCTGCCTCTCCAGAGCCTCCAAAGTAAAACACACCATGACAAAAATTACTGATGAATTGCATACATGTTCAGGGCCAATCAAACTCAAACCCAAAGGTTACTACTTCTACTCTACTAGGGAATGCTAGAGAGATTTCCTTCCAACTGTAGAGTTCTCCATGGGGAGCTGACCAGGCATAATGAAACTATGAAAAGGGAAATAACAAAACTTTAAAATAAGGATTTGCAGAATCAGAGTAATAGCAATGCTTCAGTAAATCATGTGTTTACTTTTAGCTGTGTATTGCTGAGGTTTGTTTGTGTTTCAGTCTGCTCATCAACCTCATCAAGTATAAGCCTCACATTACAAAAGAACAGCTGGAGTCCATCACTACAGCTTTTACCACCTCTAGAGAGAAGTGCTGCAAGGTGGACAACCATAACGCATGCTTTGCGGAAGAGGTATCTTACCATTTTTCTCATTCATTTTAATCAAGAGGGAAGCACAGAATTTACAAAGGGGATGTGTAGGCATCTACATTTTAAAAAGTTTTGCAGCTTGTTATAATTGATTCAGTTTCATTTCTAGGAGGCCTGTATTTGCATGTGTATGTGCAAAATGCCAAACTAGGGGCATGTGTAGATCAAACAGAGGCCCTAAATTGAAGTGGTGGGTTTTTAAAAACACCATTTCATTTTAAGGCAAAGTAAACCCTCATGTCATGTACATCGGTGTCTTACCTGCCTCTATGGGAGGGTGAGCTGCTGGTGGGCAGAGCGGTCCCTGGGCTGTGGGGGGAGAGGAGGGCTGGTGTGTCCCTCCACCGAAGCAGCCGTCCCCAAGCCCAGGTGGCACCTGCCCACAGGCACCTGGCTTGGGCAGTCCTGGGGGCACTGCAGCCATGGAGGGAAAGACCGGGTCTCCGCACAGCTCATGCAGGCAGGCAGGCTCCAGGGTGGGGAGGGGAATAGATTAGGCTTGCCGCTTTCTTTTTCCTTTGGTAGAGCCTACCTTCCCGGGCTGCAGGAAGGCTGAGCCTCACAGAGCTCGGTGCTTCTCTCCATGGCTGTAGGGCAGCAAACTAAAACTCCGTGGAGGTGTTTTACTTTGTGGTGCCCCAAAGTCTTTTAAGGTACATTACACTGCCAAATGTGCAGTGCTACGTTACTGCAGTGCTGGAATGAATACGCAACATGCCACCGATGCATGCAAACACCAATACTATTAAACCGGTACAAAAACATTTAGCCCACTTTAAAATGTCATGCACACGTGCCCCTCATTTCATCTGCACATGCAGTGACATGTCACATGAACCCTTTTTGCGCACATTCTGCAGTCTGCATCTGCAGAGCTCATCCCACAATTCTGGGCTCTGAAGAATCACAGGACCCTTATGTAGGGAAGAGGACAGGTTTGGGGCTCTTAGCTCTATAGCAATTCCTTCTGAAGGGTTTAATTTAAGCTCTCTCTCCTAAAACCCTTGACAGAGTAGAGAAGTTGTTTTGTAACATTTAGATGAAGGCAGCTTTTTATAAAATTATCAGTGATTGAATTTATTTTTCTACACCAGTCCTAATTTTCCTCCATGTCTGCCATTCTTTCCCATAATAGGTTACGTTCATTTCCCCTTGTAGCTTACAACTGTTAATTTTTCTCCCTTACAGTATGCCCCTTTTACTCTCTCTTTCTTAGTTGTTTCCCTTTATTTGTATATTTCTCAACGGATGGTCACATTTGCAATGCCTGAGCCAGAATGGAAGCCTACTCTTTCCAAAGGTTTACTTGCTCTGCAATCTTCTCAGGGGCAAAATCCAAACACTTATTTATGTTTTTCAATAAACAAAGGTATTTTTCATTCCGAATCTGTAAAAGTAACATACCTGTAGAGCCAAGAGCTCTTTTATGGTCACTGTCAGAGGTGAATTGCATATTAATATCTAACAACTGTAATGTCCATAAGAGATTTTCCGCTTTACTTGATGGCCACATTGGAGTACAGTAGCATTTCCTTTCCCTTTAGGATTCTACTACAATATTCTATTTTGATTCACCTAAAATTTGAAACTCTGTAACTTGCGGGGTGGGGGGAGGGGGAAGACGGGGCATGGGGGGAGGCTTGCAACTTTTTGCTTATATGCTCCTGTGTGCTATTAAAATGAGAAAAAAATGCTGCTGAAGTGACAAGGATAATATTGTTTATCCAACTATACATAACTTCCTGAATTTTATTACCAATGAATGCTTTGTGTCTTTTTTGCCAGGGCCCAAATCTGATAACCCAGGGCAAGGCTATTTTGGGAGAATAAAACTGCTCAGGTAATCTCATTGGAACGTATATCCTGAATTGCATAAAGCAGTAACATCACTTTACCAGTAAGAATATCTAGTCTGAATATGTCAATAAAAGCTTAAGAATTGCCATAATGGAAAACCCAGATCCTGATACTTGATATAAACTGATGTAGCTATATTGAAGCCAATATATAGTAGGAGTACTCAACCCCCAGCTCATGGACCAGATCCAGCCCACAGGTCCATGTCAACCAGCCCCTGGGGTTCCCCCCAGGCCTGGAAATTTGGTAGCAGAGGGGTGGTGGCACCGCTTTCCTACTGCCAAATTTCTGGACCCAGGGGGAGCTTTGGGCCCTGCTCACTGGGTCAGGCACCCAATTGCAGCATGTAGGACTTTGTGGTGGAAGCATTGGGCCCCAGGGCCCTTTCCCAGCATGAAGGGCCAAGAGGTGGTGGCTCTGGGTCCCAGGACCCAATCCCAATACGGGCATGTGGGGCCTGATCCTCACACAAGACTTGATCTGGCCTGTGAACTGAACCCACCCATTCATCTGGCCTGTGGGGCCAAAAGCTTGAGCACCGCTGAACTATGGAAACTCACACCAAGTAAGACTCTCTCCTTGTCATCAGGTTGCTAGCCCTAAAGTGGCCACGTCAAGGTAGACGACACAAAGAGGGGCATGGAACCCCATAGGGAGTCAGGCCAGGTGTGGAACATGAAGCCCGGTCAACACATGCATTTGAACATTTTAACTGAAGGTGTGATTTAGAATCTGTTTTAGTTCAGCTTTCTGTACTCTTAAATTGAAGTCAACCAGGGTGAGATTAATTTAGCTCACATTTCAGGGAAATGTGTACATTACACTGAAATAAGGAACCCTAGTCCAAACTGACAGTGTCCAGACAGAGTTTTGTACCAACTTACTTAAAATAGAGAAAACTGATTTAAAGGTTAAATGGTGCAACTTCTATTTCTAAAGGTGGCCAGACTTTCATGGGGCCAGGGGGAAGGCTGGGGAACTTATTTTTTATTCTTAAAAGCATACAGATTGAAAACCTTTATGTTTTTATCCTAACTAGTGTAACTAAACTCCACTGAATCTATAATCATAAGGGTCAGACCTTTGATCCTTTTTAATTCAATTTTCTGTTGAGTCGCTATAGAATCATAATGGATTAATTTAGTATTTTTTTATAGAATATTGTTCATATTGTTCAAATTATAATACAGACAATACAGACAATCACTAGTTTATAAGTTAGTTTACTAATGCATATGCTTCTGCAACAGCATGCAAAGAACAATACAGATGCTTATTAGTACCTTGTGATTGCAAATCACTTTTTTCTTCATATTCACAGTGGAAGAAGACAGCGATAAAATTAATCTGTGCGCCATTTATTTTGTTTTTTCTTTTCTATTTGCCATCTATGCCTAAGTTCACTCAAGTGAAGGAAACAAGATTCTTCTATTATTTTCATTTCTTAGTTTTGCGACCCTTCGATAATGAATAAAAGCTTAAAAAAACCTCCCTCCCTGGCCTGTTGATTCACTTCATGAAGAATTACTTGAAAACAATTTCCTACAAACTTGTTGCAGCACCATTACCAGTTCTTAGCTGTATTTCCTTAGCTGGTTATGTCAACGGCGTGCTTCAGAGAATTTATCATTTTAAACCAGGCTTCTTAGTTATTTTTATAATGTCCAAAAACATATTTGGCACTCTCTGAATACAGCAAAACAGGTCTGTGTCCTGACTAGCTTTCTGTCTGAAGTCTGTTTAGATTGTAAAAGCAGAGGGGACAGGCTCCAAACAGTGGATACAAGTAAGGATAATATTTAAACCACAACCTTTACTTAAATCTCATGAACTTTGGTGGGAATGAAAATTAAGAATGCACTTAAATCAAGGTAAAATCTTTTTTCTTTATGTTTTACATCTTATTTACCCTTTTTAAACACTTAGCTTTTTCATTTATGTTTTAATCTTTATGTATTAATCTTTATGTGTTTTTCCTGCATTGGTTTGACAGAGTGGAGATAAAGCAAATGTTCAATATTGAACTTAAAAAAGAAAGCAGATCATTAACAAAAAGCAACAGCACGCTAAAGCTAATTCAAATGATTTCAGAAAAGGCTGCATAACTCCAAGAAACAAGTACAAAGAAAAATGTCCTGCTGAACCACCATGTAGCTGAGGACTACTTTTATGTTTAAAATTGCAACCACAAGAAATTGGAGCATTCTTTGCTTAGTGTACGTGGATGTAGCTTCTTATAGTCATTGAGGGGCTGTATGACTGATTTTTTCCTAACCTCAGCCTTAAAAATACAAAAGCATAAGTCTTGAAAGATGCAGCCAATTAGTTATGTTCTTGCAGCGCCAATTGGAAAGTTGGCTTGACATTTAGAACAAAGGGAGATCAGGTTCTCAATAAATAGAAGGCTTTAGCTGAGGCATCATTTTTAATGTAACAAGAATGATAGCAAATGTTTCTGATTTGTTTCCAAGAAAGAAACAGGCTTTTTGGAATGGGCTTCCATGGGAGGTGGTGCTCTCCCCTACCTCGGGGGTCTTCAAGAAGAGATTGGACAAGCACCTGGTTTGGGGTCACATGACCCCAGCACTTTTTCCTGCCACTGGCAAGGGGTCGGACTTAGTCATCCATTGAGGTCCCTTCTGACACTAACATCTGTGAATCTATGAATCCATTTCCTTTGCAAAGACTGACCTGCATTGTACTTTTATCCAGCAGAATAATCTTATTTCATTTGAAACAGATCTGTTATATATTACACCTTGAATCTATCCCAAGACATTCCAGTTCTGCACCTCCTAAGTGTTTATATGCAAAGCTCCCCGACTGCCTCCCATTTAGTCCTGATTTGGTTAAGCAAATGGATTCAATGGCCGCGTCTAAACAAGACACTGATTGTGCAGTTGTTGACTTGTGTAACCGCTGACTGTGCAGTTGTTGACTGCACTGACTTGCATAACCAAGTAGTAAATGACTGTGCAGTAACCAACATTACTGTGCAGTACTGTCCTGGTATGGTTACCTAGTGATGCTTACTGAACAGAAGCTCATGGTTACTGTGTAGTAGCAGCATGTCACAGTTCGTGCTTGGTGATGCTACTGTCTAGTAGTAATAAGCTACTGTGCAGTAAGCATCTTCTGCAGATGTGGCTAGTATGATTTAAAAATTAAGGAAAGGATAATGTGCTTTGCTGAATTGGGAGCTGTGTGCAACCTTGAGGCCCAATATGTTCTCAGCCTTCCTCTGTATGATCTCATATTGATGAACTTTTACATCACAGCAGAGCTTCCGAACTACGAGTATTTTAATTTGCAAATATTTTCATATTGTACATTCATAAATAACTATTTAGCTGATTAGTATGTTGCTTTCCGCAGCATAGAAACAGCTGGTTTTGCATAAGCATTAGAATTGTTTCATATAAATAATGCACTGGATACATTGCAAACCATTAAAGAAACAAGGCTTACAAAAATAACAAAATAAGCCCTTTAGCTAATAGGATGACAGCAGTCACCTTTTCTCAGAATTGCTCTGAAAAGAGAAAATTTTGGGTTCAAAGACAGTCCAAAAGGCTTATGGTGAGGTTTTGCACTTTCTAAAGCTTCCATTAAAGACAAAGACAGTTTTTCTGTTCACTTGAATGGAAGCAAACATAGGACCCTTGCTTCTCTTGTATATCAGTGCTCACCAACTGGTTGATCCTGATCAACTGGTCGATCGGGCAGCCCCTGACAGTCAATCTCAGTCTGGAGGGATTAGCTCAGTCAATCTGGGAGGGGGGCAGGGGGGCACAAGGAAAAGCACAGCTCTGGGAATGAGGTGAGTGGCGGAGCTTTCCCAGTCCTGGGGCTACAGTTCAAATGTGTACAGACATTCATTAGATCGGGCTAAACTTTTCCTGATCTAACTTAATTCACCTCCTCAGGTGAAATAAGCTAGACTGGGCTGGTCATGTTTTGCCTGATTTAACCTTCTGTACAGATCAGCACTTAGATGGCTCTAGCTCTAATTAGGTCAGTCCAAGTGTAATGTTTGCACATTCCTTCAGATACTGCTATGGCCCCTGTGTGCATACATATATTGTCTTAGGGGACTGAGTTGTCTGCTGTTGAAGTTGCGGATATGTACCCTGTACATCTTAACTGCTGAATGATTTTAGTCAAACATCAGCATCTTCACCAGCCTGCATAGGCAGGATTACAAGAAGTTCCACCTTAAAGCTATTTGCTGGTAATAAACTGTAGAGCCTGACAGCATAGGTGCTCTCCATTTCTGCTCCACCATGCAAGTTAAAAAAGTTCTGGAGAAGAGGAAGGACAGTTATTAAAGTTTAGTTGATTGCATGGTTAAACAACTCTCAGTGTTTGCCCTTTGGTATTTGCATACGTAAAGGACAGTTCAGCTAGAGAGATAGAAGTCCCTTGATAAAGGCAACCTCATCAGGACAGGAGAGGCCAGTGAGTTGTCCGTGTAAGTTATGCTAGTTTTATTTACCAGTTTGTAGTTTCAGCCCCTGAAAAATGCTTGAGCTGATCCAGCTGGAGGACACCATGTAAAAGTCTATGAACTATGGTGTATCTACAAGGGGTATGTCTATGCTGCTTCTAACTCTGCTGATGGGGGGAGGAGGGGAAGGGAAGGGGGGCATGGCATGAAAACATTTGCTCCCACCCTGGGGTGCCAAAGCTTGAAAAGAATGCAACGTGCTCACTTTTAGAATAGCACTGGGCACACTCTAGTAAATATATCTGAAACTGAGAGCAGCACTGGGTATGTGCCAAATGACTACATTACTTATTTTCAATATTTGCTGCATGAAGTGGGAGTGAATGGTTGGGATGCCTTCTCACAATGATATGCCCATGAACGTTAAGAGGTATGAGAGACATGCCTGAGGCCTCAGATCTTCTGGGCTATGGACGAACGATGGCAATGTCCCCCAGCAGTGCCCACCGTGGTTATGACTGCATTGCATCTACACATTCTCTCCTGCTGAACCAAGCTCTCTGAGTGCATCTAAATTAGATGCCTTTCTGTGGATTCGACAAATCTAATGCACAGTAAATTGTCAACGTCTATATGTGCACTGGTCTTACTGCTCATTAAGTTAGTCTTATGCACCATTTGCTAATACCAGCACATATAAGTACTAGATGAATGGTGCATCAGTGTCTTAGGATGAACTCCTGAGTTAAGAAGATGCCCTGCGCTTGAACAAAGGACGTACTCATGATTGTCCTCACTCTTGCAAAGCTTTATTTAAGGATACTCACAGAGGCCGCCAATAAGACAGAACAGAGAAGATGATCACTTCACCTTGGCTCTAGGCAGCAGCTGTTACCCCACATAGTTCCCCTGGCCCTGGAGTGTCTTGATCCTGGGGATGCGATAGCCTGCGCCAGGCTCTGCGCAAGTCAGGATTCTCGCCAGAGTTTGAGGAACTATGCGGGGTAGTGCTGCTGCCTAGAGCTGATGTGAAGTGATCATCCTCTCTGCTCTGTCTTATTGCCTGCCTCTGTGAGTATCCTTAAATAAAGCTTTGCAAGAGCTTAGTTTGTTCTAAGCTTAGTTTGTTAGCTTACATTGTTCTGTGAGAACAATCGTGAGTACGTCCTTTGTTCAAGCGCGGGGAATCTTCTGAACTCAGTAGTTCATTGTAAGACAATTGGTGTAGAGTGGGATTTCCTAATGCCTTCAATTCAGCTACAGCAACACTTACATGTGCACTGCCTTCATCAAGTATCCTTAATATCCATGCTTTCAGTCCCTCTTTTGGCCCTTGTCAAAATTTCTCTGCCAAGGTACCCAATTCCGCTGTCGTGTATCCCCTGATCTCCTGGGATCTGCTGACTCCCGCAGTGGTACGATCATAATGTACTGGTCATGCAAATGCATGTTGGCCCTCCCCACTAGCCAAACTCTCAGCCTGTTCACCCTCATCACTCCATATACTCCATCTATTCCCATCCCACTGCTAACACCAATTGTCTTACAATGAACTACCAACTACTAGGAGGGAAGCAAAGCAGGTAAGAAGGGCAAAAGCAGTCCTGGACCAGGCTGCTCCCATTGGGAGCAAACGTGGAGATGTGTTCCTGGCCACATCTTACTGTGACTTATTTTACGAAGCAGTTATCTTACTGCTCATTAATTCCACATGTAGATGAACCCTCTCTGTCTCAAATTTAATGAGGAGGAGGAGGACAAAGGACATGGGAAAGTCTGTTTCTTATTCTAATGAAAAGTACCTTTGCATCATCATCGAGAAATTGATCGAACAAATGAAATAATCATAGAAAATAATAAGAGAAATGAAATAATAAGAGAAAGCTCATTATACAGGAACTGATAAAGTGCTTCACCAAAAAAAAGTGCTTTGTCTTGCTTATTTATAAGTATATAGCTATAAACTCTGAATGGAAGAGATTTTTCCAATTTGTATTCAAATGTTAACATTACAGGGTTGATTTACAAAGATCGGTGAGTTAGGTACCAAACTGCCGTCTACTTTTTATAGGATTTTGGTGCCTCACCTTCTTAGAGGTTTTAGTAAATGCCATTTGTGGCCTACCTACACCTTTGTGCACCTGATCCTTCAATCCATTAAAGAGCTTCCCCAAACTCAGAATATAAAAAAACAACGTATGACTTTACTTCTGGTTTCCTGTGCCATTCTTAACGCAGTGGGATGATGGAAATGCTTATATACATTCACAATATCCTGACTTGTGGGTTGCAAGTGAAAAGGTTTCCAAGCCTTTCTTCTTTTCATTAAAATTTCTCTTTTCTGAAGTTTCATGTTAGATTTGCAGCTTGAAGAGGACAACACATTTTTTTTTCCGCTGCTCTCCACTTCTGCTCTGAAACTGCAATAGTTTATTTCAATCCCAGCTGTACAGTAACCAGCCGCAACGATCAATGCTTTACAGGCCCATATGTTGTACAGTTCTGTAATGGCACAGTCTTCTTAATATTTCCAGAATTGTTAGAGACAGAATATCAAATCTCCTTTGGCTTAGATGAAGCGTTTTATTAGCAGCACAATGTTATACAGTAGTCTCTGTTTTTTTTACAGTTCTACTGTGAAGGTGCTGAGTTATTAGAGTCTTCTCTTTATGGTATCTGAAACAAAGACCAACAGAAATTATTTCACAGCACACAAAGCTATGCATATAATTTTAACTAAATATTAATATTATATTTGTGTAGGTCAAAATTTCATACCAGAAAAAGTTTCCAATTGAAAGTGGCAACATTTTTCCTAAAAAAATCTGATTTTTTTTTTTTTTTTAAATTTCCAGACCCTTTCAATCCAAAGTAATTTCCTGGTAACAGAACCCCTGTTGATGTAAATTGGCTGACTTTTACTGACCTAACATTTCCTACACATTTAATAATTTAACTACATTTCTAAAGAATCTTTCCAAGTATACCCTCAGTTGGCATCAGGAAAGTTCATGTCCATTAGCAGAAGTGGAGCTTTAAGCATTTTATCTCCATCTTGAATAGGTACTTACATGATTACTATAGTATCTAAATGCCTCGCATATTTTTCAGGTATGTAGTCCTATAAGGGAAGTAGTACTATCTGTATTTTGCAGATGACTAAGAGAGGCCTAAAGAGGCTAACTAACTTGTTCAACAATGACACGAACTCTATGATGGGACATAAAATTTAACTCGCATTTCCTGAATTCCAGGCTAATATCTGAACCACTGGACCATCTTTCCTACTTCTTCTAAGGGAGTCTGCTTTTGAATTTTTCACAGCAGCAATAGCCCAGGCAGGGATGCTGCCTGTAGAGAGGCTCTGCCCAGTACCGCTTCCCAGAGACGTTCTGACTGAATTAGCAAGAACTTCCAGGGAACAGGGACTGTGCCCTCCAGAGTGTGCCATAATGCCATCAAAAGAGTGCAGCAATAACTACAGCACCACACTCTAGTTACACCATACTCCACGTAGGTAGGTAGACTGGGGAACCTACTAATGACAATGAATGTAATATTTTTTTAAAAGTAGTAAATTAAGCAGTCGGACTTATTTCTCTCCTACTTACTTTAACATAGTCTGTTGAATCTCCAGTTCTTCCTCTTTTTCTAGTCTGCACAGAATTGATTCCAAAAAGGATAGATTAAACTTAATGTACTGAGCAACCTGTTGGGGGAATGTAGGAAAGGCACATTAATGACATGCAAGAAATGGGGAGAGTATAAGGAGATATGCAGAATTATACTGTACGTACATCACTGCTGACTTGTTCTGCATCCCTGTCCATGAGAAAAAATTGGGCAATTTTTTCTGAAGGTCCCTGCAAGATTCTCTCCAGCAGTGGAATCTCTGTGTTCTTGAGCTGTTTCTTTTCTGGGAATGAAAATATACTAAGTGACTCTCACAATCATTTTGCGGCATAATATGCAGCCAGAGTACAAGTGCCTAAGACAAAGAGCATCTCCTTGTCTTAGGTTTTTCAGCCTAAGGCCATATATAGCCATTGACTAACAAATTGCCATAAACATAAACAGAAGTCCCACATACAAATGTATTGTATAGGAGTAGATGGCCCTAAGGAACTAAGGCCAACATTTCTGACCCAGGTACCAAAAATTAGGTTCCTAAGCAGAAGCATAACTGGGAGAAGGGGGAGGTATGTGGACTGAGACAGCAGCTCTAGGAGCCGCTTTGTTGGGGAGTTGGAGGTGGGTGAGCCACAGAAAGAGCCACCGCTGAAGTTGGTGCCTTCACCTTCTCCTCCTTGTGTTCAGTCACCATGTTCAAATGTGGGCCTAGAAACAGACATCCTTTTGGGGAAGGCCAGTAGGTGTTCTGTTGTCTGAAAGTTTCCCCTGCATTTGCAAGTAGTGTTTGCATTGCTAAAATACCCCTGCACTTCTACCAACCCCTGTTCTAAGGTGGTTCGATCTTTTCCATATTGGCCAATGAAACTCTATGCCTGCTGAGAGATATACAGCTTTGATATACATCCTAACTCCCGCCTGGGTTACCTCTAGTCGTGACTGACACATTTGTATTTGCGTGGCTGTTAGTGTTTCTTCCACTGCCCGAGTTTCAATGATTTTAGTCAACTGGGAGTCTAGTGTGGTCAGGTAGTGGGCACCTTTTGTCTTTGATCTGTCAGATACACTCTATTTTGCTTGCTACTGCTCTCCTGATGTCTGGTGAGGCAATTCCAGCAAGTAGATGGAGACTTTTGATATTCATTTATTGAAGGCATCCAGTAATGCGCCTACAACTTTTGTTCAGCACAGTGTCCAGCTTTTTTGCATGTGCTGATCTTTCCCAAGTTGGGCATGTGTACTCAGCTGCTGAGTAACAATGTGCAAGCACAGTAGTTTATAATGATGTTGGGTTAGCCCCCATTTGGATTTGATGAGCCTCTCTAATATGTTGTTCTGGGGACTGACTTTGTCTTTTCGACATATGCATTATAAAAAAAAGTGTGCAATCTAGTGTCACAGCCCACAAAATAGTATTTAGGCAGAGGATAAAGGTTATTCCATTCCAGGTTAGGGTGAGTTTCTTACTAGTTTTTTAGTTCTGAAGGTGGAAGAGACTAAGAGTAGTGTTGCAGGTTACCTTTAAACCATTCTAAAGGCACTTAAAACAGAAGTATCCATGCATTAAAGGGTGTTAAACTGTACCAAATCTCCCCTAAGTATCTTAAAGTTATACCACTTTGGGTGAGGGTTATCTTTGAGCTGTTCTACCTAGCTTGAGTTAGGGCACTGTTAGTCTGCTCCACGGAGGTAAAGGGTACAGAGAGAAGTGTGGTTCCTCGTCGTAATTAAGCAACCTTTGTAGGTGCTGAAAAATTCCCACCCTGAAGTCCCTCCACTCCTTTCCTCCCCTCCCATTCTGCAAACGGTGATAGGCTTGGAGGCAGCTCACATGGAAGTTGCAGAAGACACTCTGTTTTGAAACATTATCATCTGAAACATCTTCAGATTATCACCAGATCAGCTGTTTTTGAAGGTGTCTGAAGCCATGCACTTCTGTTTGGTCACAGCTATCGGCTACTTTCTGTGGCTAGATCAGGCAAAAGAATTCACTTTTTCTGCACCCAAAGTGACCGATTTGCAGTCATCCAGCATGCTAGGATGCATGGATCCCAGCAACTCTACCCCTGACAAACTTTCCAACTTTCTATGCTCAGGGGATGGTGCTGGCCCCATCCCAACACCCCCACCTACCCACAGTAGGTATGTCCCTCAAACAACAACGTACTATGCTGCTGACTCCAAGAACCTCAGGAGACTGATCCGGGCTCTTGGCCCAGGGGCCAGATACATGGCCCTCCCCTCAGAGGGCTAAGTCTCTGCCCAACATCTGGGGGGATCTCCTTAGTCAGGAGAATTTGGGGGTGGTGGACTGGCTTCCAACCCCAGGCTCCCATGTTCTTGTGGGGAAAGGATGGAAAAGACTGCCTAATGTCAAGCACAGTGACAGCATGGAGCCTGGGGAGGAATGCTTCCGCAGGCTTCATGCTTTTGCCACATTGAATCCTCATAGTTTTGCCCTTGCTCGCCAAACCCTTTACTAGTAACTCACAGATGGCACTAAGTCTTCCTCTTTGACTGTCCTGAAGCTGTTCTAACTTTAACACCATCTACCATTCCACAGACTTAGAATGGTTTAAAAGGTAACTTAACCTGTGTTTTATTTGGATTGGTATGTAGTTGATTTTTTATGTAAAATCTGACAACCCATTGAGCACTGAGGCCAGTGTGGCCTCAAACTTGGTGAAATTCTTAGCTTGGGTGGTAGTACACAAGTCATTTGCCTAAATAACATTTCTTATGCCTGGGTGAATTGGTTGATCATTGGTGTAGCATAGGTGCAAGCATGTCTCCTTCAGGTAAGCCATTCCTCTGTTTCTGCCATCAACTCCACTTCTTGCATAACTCAATGCAGAATCATCACATTTCTAGCAAGGCTGTATTATTCATAGTGTTCGGTAATCTTCCACCATATTTTTGCAAGGAACCTCCAGTGTTTTACAGTGTCAGAAGCTGCTGAAGTGTCTATGAATATGGCACCAGTGACAATTTCTTTTTCAAAGCCATCTCTAGTGTGCTGCATGATATTGAATACTTGACCAGTGCATAGGCTAAACCCAGCTTGCTTGAGGAGTAGGTATTCTTCCACACCTGTGACAAATGGTTTTAAATGTTATAGAGTTTGAAAAGATGACATAGTAAGGATATAGATTTGAAGTGCTTTGGATCTGAGGGATCTGTCCCCATTTTGACAAGGGTGACAGTACATAATTGTTGCCATATCTTGGGCGCTTTGTACATGATTACACACATATTGTATAGCTAGAGTAACAAGGGCCTTGCTGTTGGTCCAAGGTGTTTTATTTGTTCTGTGCAAGTATCATCAAGACGAGAGGCTTTGCTCTCTTTAAGCATGTTTATTGCAGTTGCCACCTGGCAGAGCCACCAGACTACAGCAGTGGCCCCATGTACTGGCTGTTCCCAGGTCATGGAGCTGCTCTGTTATACCTCTCCTCCTTAGTTTATATTCAGGAATCTATATAGAAACTGGTATACACAGAAACATATGTTTCAGTTCAAGTAAAATAACAAGGAGTTAGACCCTAATTTCATGCCCACTAGTTTTAAACTGTCAGCCTTCATTTCCCTTGTATAATTTTGAAACTAATTTGTTACCATTAATAGTTTGACATAGGAAGAGGCCATTAGCCATTTTAGTCTGAAGTTATTTTAACATGTAAGTCAAATACAAGCCCTCTTTTGTCCACCTTACTCCTAATATTTGTAAATGTTATTTTTACCTTGTTAAAGTGTATTATTATTCTTTATTAGTGAGATAAAGAATGCAGGGGAAGCTACAAATGCATTTGCTGAATATGCCATTTAAGGCCAAGCAATATGAATGGGATATATGAGAATAAGAGTTAACACCTTTAAAATACAAGCAAAATTTCACAGGAATAAAGCTGTAGGCTTGATACTTAGGAAACCACCATTTCAAAAGAATTTTACCAATTGTTGCTTCACATTAGTATCTTTTCAGAGCAATATACTACTAGTTTCTAAAACAGCTACCCTGAAATGATGCCGTGTGCCCTACAGAATGAAATGGAATTAGTGGGCACTTCTACACCATAGACACAATGAGACACTACTACACCATAGTGTTCGCAGGCACTAGCCATGATGACAATGATACTGCACAGTAGTAATGAGATACTGCACAGTAGCTCATTGCTTCTCTGCATTAGTATAAAAAAAACATGTGTGGATGGTACTGCATAGTCACGCCAGTTGCTGCGCAGTCATTTAGTACTCGGTTAAGCAAGAACTAAATGACTATGCAGTAACAAGTGTGCAGTCTGCCACTTGTGTAGACGCAGCTGCAGAGAACGTGAATTAGGACAGATGTTTTCCCAGAGTGTGGTCCTCAAGTACTCTTTCCTACCCCCACTTTTTCTGATGTAACACTTAGTATTGTCCAGTAAGAAATATGCACTGAATATCGGTAATATGGGGAATATGAGTAATTCCCCCCTTTTTCACAATTATATTGTTCTTTCGTAACTGGGAATCAAGAATGGTGTGGCATTGCTCTAACCCATAGCTCGGGAGCCAGGGTATGCTAGTGGCTTGTCCCCATCATGTAGGAGGTAAAACTCCAAAAGCCCATTTAGTATATAAACAGAGGTGGAGCAATGGTGAATCAAACTGGCTGGCATGCTTACCTCCTGAGGCATGGATAATGTATAAGGCAAATTCATGCGGACTGTTTTCAATCTGTCAAAAACAAAAATCTTCAGCATACTGAATAACACATTTTATATACTGTATTTTTCCTCGGGATGACACCGTCAGCAAATGCTAGATATGCATCTCAAACGTGTAAGTTTATATCACAATTTGATATTTGGGATCCTTGCACTAACAACATAAATATAGGAGGGGAGACACTTCTGAAGTCCCTTTGATATGGCATCATCTTCCTCTCTCTGCTTCCAGATACCAAGTAACTAGTAAAGTTGGTTATTTACAGTATTTCAGAACTGTTTTTTGCCATTTTCAATTTAACACTCACATTTATGAAATGCTCTGCTATTGGTGTTAGTGATGATAATTATTTATAAAATGTAGAAGCACGCTGAAACAGAAGTTCAAATGCATCATCTCCAAAGCCAGGGTTATTATAAGCACCAGAAAAAGGAAGGGTTATTATAGCCACCTTAGAGTACGCTACCATTGCAGATTATGATTCTATAAAATATTCCAAAGCTCCTTGCACACAAATACCATGTTTATCCATGAGTTTAGCACATGAGTTTTCAGTGAGGAAGATCCTAAGTCCTGCTTCTAGATGTAGAGCAAAATTCCTTTAGTTCATAGTTTCATAGATTGAAGGGACCACGATGGATCATTGTGTCCGACCCCAGGCCCCTGGCAGGAAAGAGGACCGAGGTCAGATGACCCCAGCCAGGTGACTATCTAGCCTCCTCTTGGAGACCTCCAAGCTAGGTGAAAGCACGACCTCTCTTGGAAGCCCATTCCAGATCCTGGCCACCCTTACTGTGAAAAATGTCTTCCTAATATCTAACCTAAATCCACTCTCAACTAGTTTACACCCA
>JAGPOW010000229.1:33984041-34005521 GCA_030014935.1 Caiman crocodilus
TCTCTTGGAAGCCCATTCCAGATCCTGGCCACCCTTACTGTGAAAAATGTCTTCCTAATATCTAACCTAAATCCACTCTCAACTAGTTTACACCCATTAGTCCTAGTCACTCCTAGTTGTGAGCAAATCAGAGGCTTGAAATAGATGTAGCCAAATGAAGCAGATCCACTGTGACATAATGGGCATGTCTACATGATATTTACTGAGGAGTTGCCTAATTAGCTCTGAAGTAAATGTCTCGGCGTCTACACATGCGGTCCTATTAGGCTGCAGGAAACTAATAAACTCTGCAGCAGCGTTGTACTTGTAAATGCAAGTACTATCCTGTTGTGGAGTTTTTTCATGCATAGCAAAGCATATGCAGATGCTGACCTAGCTGGCTAGGGTATGAGGGTGCTTCAGTACAGGGGCTGCTTTGCTGCAATAAATTCTGGTGCACACTCTGCTGGAGTTTATTAATTCACTTTACTTGCACATGTCCACATGCCTGATGCATTAGAACACATATGATCTGCTTCACTGGGTGAAAAACCCTTTGCCTCTTGTTCTGCCTTTGATGGTGCAATGTGACCTTTTTGCTTTCCCTGCTCAGACCTGTGCCCTACATCTAGGTGGGTGGGGAAAGTGGGGTTTTCACTACCCAGCCAGACATGTGGGTCTGGTTGATTAGGAAAGCACTTGTCCCCACTCAGCCAGATTCCGGGTATGGTTCTAGATGAGCGGGGAAAGACCCACAGTTAACAGATGTCTACTATAATAAAGCATCAAAGTTTTTTACCACCTTTTGTTGTGCCACTGATTTTTCCTTTCATGTAGTTTAACAAAGCATATCAACATCTATTTGTTCAATATGTGTGTCACCATAAAAAATGTTATGGTGGTACAAATGAAATGTCAAGCTGTTTCCACCCATACTTTCAAGGGCCTCTCACTAGAGGGACAAATGGTCATATGCATTAAGCAAGTTATTAGCTCCCTCTTCTGGGCAAAACTGATTATATAGTATATATTTTTACTGTAAATATGGTTATAATAAAGTCATTTTCTAGTTCCTCCTTTACTAGAAATTAGAGCAAAGAGTATATCAGATACTTTTCCTTGTAATTTACCCTTGTCCTCTAAAGAAAAGCACATATTGTCCTGTTGGTATACTTTTTATTTAGGGCAACATTCTCTGGGATATTTTTGTTTTTGCCTATAGTTAGGCAACAGACAGCAATCATCTGCTCTGGTTTTCTGTTCTAGAAGGCAGTTCTTGTACTGCTTGAATGCAAACACCTCCCTCCCTCCAAAGCACAGAAAATTACCTTAAATTTATGAAGCAGTTGTTCTATCACTTCCCCTGTTTTCATGTTGCTGTTTATTCTTATTTTAGTCTCTGATCCAAAAGCTGGAATGAAAACTGATGTCTAAAAAAGACAAGATGAGCAACAAAATGTGGTGTTAATATCAGTTCCAGGGGAAAATTATGGGTTTGAAATTAAGCTCATGCAACATGCTATATCATGCAATATGTGTTTTCTCTTATTTTTAGAACTGTCTGCTGCTCTAAATTTACTCCTGCATGCTTTAAAAACACCATAAACAGTACCCTTTCCCTGAGTATGACATGCTTTTGTAAACAGATTTAGCCATTTTTTCTGGATTCTTATAAGGAAGAGAGAATCTAAAATAATTAATTAGGACACGATGACAAAATTATAAGCTACTACAATGACGTGTATGTCAGCACTTCTACAGCAAACCCTATGCAATAGGTTTTATTTCTTAGCTATAAATATAAGCCAAATTCTGATCTCAGTTACACTCCTCTAAATCTGGAGCAATGTGACTGATTTTAGCTGTTTTAACACCAGCTTATATGAAATGTTAACATCTTATATTTACACCAGCTCATACAAGAGCTGCATTTGGTCCAGTCATTTTTCTCTGAAGGTACCATCATGTTCACACCTCATAGTTGTAGAAATGTCCATTAATGCAGACCCTGTGACTTTCCACATCCTCTCTTGCTATTGTGATATGCTTTGCCTTCTTTCTCACTAGAGCAGCATCACTCATGGTTCTTGGCAGGGAAGGGGAGTCAAACTCCTGTTTCCTCATTGGCTTCAGAGTGCTGTTTTTGTAAGACGAGTAATCTGGGAAAATAAAATCGAACATCAGCTCAGTGCACATTATGTGGCTACCCATTCTCCCAATATTAGCAACGCATTGCATTCTCTCCACCATCACTGTGGGGATCATTTTCTTGGTGAAAGTATTGCAGGATAAATTTAGCATAATTATTTTTGATTATTTGCATTTCATTAGCACCTTAAAATATCAGCTGGAACAGAGAAAAATGGATCTTCCTATACAGAGGGCGTGTCTACACGAGACACTTAACTGTGCAGTAGTGTAGTTTACTGTGCAGTAAGCATGTGTGTCTACATGTGCTTTTGCAGGTATCAAATGTTACCTGCTTTTGCAGGTATCAAATTTACTCACCATTAGTCACTGAGCAGTAACTCACATGTAGACGTAACCCAGAAGCAAATTTGCTCCTGGTCAGCCCTGCCACTAGGGGGCCAGCCTGAGACCAGCACCAGGGCTCTGGTTTGGGAGCCTCTCCTGCCTCAGGGCTGGGCTCTATGTCAGCCCCTGCCACATGCCCTTAAAAGCCTGCAGGCATTTTGAGCTCTGGGGCACACCAGTAGGCAGCCTGAGACCACTCCAAATGCCTGTGTCCTCCTGGGTAGGCCTCAGGCCAGCTTCCCCAGCCTGCCTGCACCCTGGCACCACTGTCTGGCACCGCATTGTTGTGTGCTTGCCGGGCCCACACTGTCCAGGCCTGCAGGCTGCAGCAGGGTGCTGCAGGATGCTACAACTTCTTGCTATGCCTGTCAGCACCCAGGTCCAGTTACAGGCAGCTTCTGGCTGCCAAGGCCAGCTCCAGCTGCTCACCACCCACCCCCAGCATCCTGCCTGGAGCCAACAGGTGCTGTGGGGCATTGCTTTGTCACATGGCTATCAGTCCCATGCTGTGCCCCTGCAATGGGCACTGCAGGCTGCTGCTCAAGCCCAGCAGCACAGGGACAGTGGCACAGAGGCCTGAAGAGCCAGTGCAGGACCTCTGATGGAGCTGTCTTTGCCCATGCCCATGCCCATGCCCATGCCTGTACCCGCCACCTGGGGCCTCACCTGGTTGGTGGAGGAGACTGTTGACCTTGTGGCACTGTGGGGCAAGGCAGAGGTGCAGCACCACCAGTTTGAGCAGGGTGGGCACTCCAATGCCTACATCTACAAGGGGCTGTCAGGTCAGATGCAGCTCAGACGCAACCAGTCAGCACAGCAGTGCTGCATAAAGGTCAAGGCCTTGAAGGCACAGTGAGTTATGATCACCAACCACAATCTTCGGTCAGGGAGTGCCCACAAGTCCATGCCTTTTATGTGGCAACTGGTGGACATCCTTGCACCCCAGGACCCAGGCCACAACTATGTTGTGTACAGCAGCATGGGCAGACTGTGCAAGCCCTCACTCTGACCTGGCACCCATGGTGATGTGTTGATAGGGAAGGGTCCCTCCAGCTGTCCATCCTGCAGAGTACTCCAGCTGCACCCTCCACCAGCAGCTTGGGGAGCCTGGCCCAGTGCCTGCTGCAACAGCTCCGCAGTCCCAGCCCCAGCCCCAGCCACGAGGCGTGGTTGACCATGTCAATGCTGGCCACCACCAGCCCCCTGCACTATCAAACCTCAGTGTCCCATGTCAGGTACACAGATTTGCTTGGGGCACCATGGCCATCAGTAGCAGTAGGGAATTGTGGGTCAGGTACCCTTTGGTCTACTCAAACAGCTCCTTTTGTAGCACCTGGGGCAAGTGCAGCAGGGGCATACTTGGGGCACAGCAGCACCACAGGGGGAAGTTCTGGTCCCTGGGTACCTCCTTGGAGAAGACACCTATGGAGAGGGTGGGGGCACAGGCAGCTCCTTATCTCAGTTATCTGGGAGCCCTGCACCCCTGAGCCCAGGTGCCATGGCCTGGGCAGCAGTGCAGCCAAGTGACTGGCCTTCAGGGCAGTGAGGGCCAGTGGGATCTGGAGCCACAGCAGCAGGTGCTGCCAGGAGTCTGGCCTCACTCTGGCTCCATGCAGTCACAGAACTGGAGCTGCCTGCTGGCCCAGGACACTGGCTGCTGGAGGGAAGCCGCCCATGCTGGGTGACCACTGGCCACAGTCACCACTGGATAAGCCTACCACCCATCACTCTTGCTATGGCCTGTACACCACTGGGGGAATGGCCAGAGGCTGGAGTGCTAGGTGCTGTCCCTGGGTTCTGTCTCCTAGGCACCACCACCCTACAGGTCCCTACCTCAGGTTGGTACACAAAGCACTTTGGAAATAGTTTGCACAGGGAAGAAAGTGTTTTACTGCTGGTGGGTGGGTGGTGGAGGGGTTCTGTTGCTGTCAGGGGGAAGAAGGGGTTCTAGTTGTTGCAGGGATCTGTTTGATGTGAAGGGAATAAAAACATTTTCTTCTGATGTGTCTGCAGTGATTGTGGGGCTGGGGGGGGGGGGCAGTCCATGCATGGCAGTACAAGTGGGCTATAGTGGAGAGTGCAGGAGGAACTGGTCAGCCAGCACCTCCTGCACCTAGTGCCCTGGCCCTTGCTGGAGGGTGTGTGGCCCTCTACCAGGGCATGGGTTTGGCCCAGGCACCAATTAAAGAGGGCCTGGAGGGGGTCCTGATAGCTGGTGTAGGGCTGCATAACCCAGGGCATGAGAAGGTGGGTGGGGTCCCCAATAAGGATAGACAGGACCAAACATGGCACCCAGCTGCAAGTCTGGTACCAGGGCTGACAGGGTTGCACCAGGACTGGCAGGATGGAGTTTCTGAAGATGTGGGCATTGTGGGTTCTGCCTACCCAGCCAGCGCTCATGTGCATGAAGGCCCAACAGTAATCCATGATGGATTGCAGCACCACAAAGTGAAGGCCCCTCCAGCTATAGAAGAGCTGGTCTCCATGGAGTGGATAGGTGATGGGGATGTGGGTCCTGTCCAGGGTCTCAATGCATTGGGGGAATCCCACGGCACAGAACCTCACAACCGCTGCCAGGGGCTCATGCATGTGGAGCACAGTATACCCCAGCACATCTTGAAGAGCACCCCACATCTCCAGGATGGCCTCCCTGGCAGTGGCCTTGCCCACACCAGACAGGTGGCTGATGTACTGCAGGTTGGTGGGTGTGGCAAACTTCAGCAGGGTGAGGGCCAGCTGGGTGTCTGCAGGGAGAGGCGGCTATGTGCTGGTGTCCTGATACTCCAAGTGTGGCCAGAGCTGCCCCAGGAGGTCCAGGAAGGTGGTCTGTGTCATCCTGAATGCCTCCAGTCACTGCTCATCATCCCAGATATGCTGGGTGATGTTCAGCCACCAGTCCTGTCTGGCCTGGTAGGCCCAGGGGAGGAGGGACTGGAGGCCAGGAAGGTGACAGTGGCCTCAGTGGTGGCATCCTGAAGCCTATTATCAGCATCCCTGTTGGGGTCCAGCCAGATGGACAGGGTCCAGGTGGCAGCTGCGTAGCAGTGGTGGCCCTACAACAGGGTGCGGCAGCCCAGCAGGTGGTCACTGCATGTGGGGGAGCTGGGAGGGGCCAGATGGCCATGGGCCAGACAGCAATCAATGTGGTGGGCCAGCAGGGCCTGTGCAGTGGTTATCACTGCCAGGGGCAGGGGATGGAGGAGCCAGGATGCATGGAGGCACGAGCAGCAAGGTGAGCATCACTGATTGCTATCCCTGCACTGAGCATGCTGCTTCTGGTCAAGGAAGGGGCTGGCTAGGAAGCAGCAAGTGAAGCTGCCTTTTCAAGGGGGCTGCCAACTGCCGGCAGCTGTAACCAGAGCCTGGAGATCCCCCTGGTGGCGGCAGGGGCCCAGGCCAGGCCTCCAGGAAGTGGAAGCAGCTTGCTGACATTGGCAGCAAATTTGCTCCTGCTTCCTTGCACGTGTAGACGCTTATATGGGACCCTTTACTTGCGAATAATTTACTCTCGAGTAACCTGGTCCCTCATAACATGCTCGTGTAGACATGCCCAGGGGACTACATTTTTCCATCGATGATGTCTGTACAGCCACAAACTTTCTTATGAACATATAAAGATATAGGCACTAACCTTTCTCATGGTTTATCTCCTGTTCAGAAGTATTTAGTGTCTCTTCGCCAATGTGATACAGATTATCAAACTCTCCCCAGCGTGTCATCCCTCTGAAACAGTGATTGAGCATGCATTTCTGGTTCTGGTTAAATATTCCTTTCTGATTGAGGGTGAACTGAATTTATCCATCAGTCAGACATCACGTAAAACTTGTGAGATCTTGTTCAGAACTGCATATATCACGTTAGCATCTGTCACTGTGTCGTACAAAGTACCTTATATACCCAAATTCAAGATGACTTTGAAATGAAGACATCCGCCTAATCATTAAATTCTACACGTGGAAAATTATAAATTTGATATAATTTTCTATGTATAGAGTCTAACTAGTGAAAAGTCATCTTAAATTTGTACCCCCAACACAAACCCTTTACTCTCCTGTCTGTTGTCTCCCCATACCTGTGCCTGTCCCCCTGCTGCTTGCTGTCTGCCATACACCTCCTGCCATGTGCCCCCCTGCCATATGACCCTCCATGCCTATGCTGGCCTCCTTCTGCCTACTGCCTGCCCCTTGTCTCTTGTGCCTGTGTCTGCCCCACTGCAGCCAGACCCTCACCAACTGCTTCTCCCTGCAGGCTTCTCCCCACACTTTGGTCCCTTCTACTTCCTGCCTCCCCACAGGTGCCTTCTCTCCTCTAACCATCTACTCCATCTCCAATCCCTCTATCCTGACCTGACAAGGCCAGGAACTGCTGCAGCTTTTCCCAGGCCAGGCCTGGTTGGAGTGGGGAGTGGCAGGCATGTGGAGGAAGGGGTGGGGGAGCAGGGGTCAGACTGTAGGGGCAGACTCCAACCAAATTCAAGACAAGGATTTTTTTTCTCATACTGATTGGGAGTAAATACAGTAATTTTAGAGCTCAGAACTGAACTCAGATCTCTTAAATTCCAGATTCGTGTTTTAACTACAAGCTCAAGCTTCCCATCTACAAATGTTTCCTGAGTTCATTAGAATAAACTGTCTGATAAACAGTCTTTGATCAAGTACAATGCCAATCAAATAGTAAAACAAATAATTTGCGTGGAAATGGTCTCAGATAATGGGAAACTTTATGAATCATAATGGAATATTTTAGGAAGAATGTTGACTGCCTCAGTCCCTTTCTGCAGGTAGGATTTTAAAAGGATATCTGCTGGGTCATTTAGGATCAAACTGCTCTATATATCTATGAACATGCTAGCAATAAAGGGCAGGTTACATGATTTTTATCATGACAAACATTTACTTTATGATTTAAATATGACACCAGTAGAAAACTTTTGAAGCGGTAATTGACAAAGCAGAAGTTTAACTTCCCATTCTGAATCAGTTTGCCTGCCTTCCCTCTGCAGGCTATTAATTGCCACAACAAAGGGGGTTTCAGAGGTAGGAGGAGATGTTGAGAGGAGGAGCCTTAGCTTATTTTAGCAATCTACTTCCACAGGAAGCAAAATAGTTGCTGCTTCTGGAACAAGACCTATATGATATCCCTCACCATAACAGGAAAATGCGCTGAGACCTCACTAAGATCAAACTTCCTGAGTTTCCCTGATGCTGTCATGAGACTGGCCCAAGTAGGAGAACGTATGGGCCTTTTGTGTCGACACTGATTTTTGCAACACGTTTAACTCACTATTTAAAAGCTAAACTAATTACAATACAATAACTTCTGTCTGCATTTCAAAAGCTATTGCCAAGCTAAACAAGCACCATGTGAAACTTTGCATAGACTTCCACCATGCAAAACACAAGCCAAACCCTTATGGAATCCAGTTTGCAAACATCATCTTTGTTTTACCAACACAGGTGGAGTGCCTGGAAATGTCAGCCTGTTTGCTATTTACAGAAGTTACTGATTTACCTTTTGTTAGGAAATAAACCCTCACGCTCTGGTGACTTCATAGTTACAAAGGGTGGAATGTGCTTCTCATCTTGTATTTTCAACCGGATGGGATGTCGTACTCCCCAAAAGATAGACAGGATTCCTTCAACAGTGGGCTTGCTGCCTTCTGGCTGAACAAAGTCACAAATGCTATGTTATTACAGGTTTACAGAATGAAGGTCCGTAGGAAGATGCTGGGAAACAGTGGTGGCTGAAAGCAACACCCTACCTGCTGTAGTCAAGTGACTAGGCCTAGTGAAACCAATTGGGCAAGTACGCTTCAGGAGCCAAAAGAAAAAAGGGAACTGGCAAACATTTTAGAAAAATCAGTTCCTCAGCATTTTTTAAGTCCTTCGTTCCTCTGCAAAAGTTCTTAAGTGTGACTTCTTTGTAAGAGGCTTTAGACTTAAATAAGATGGGTCCCTCACGGGAGACTTGCTGGGTAAGAAAGGGAGCTCTCTGTATTTGGGGTGCTAGACAGACAGATCATACGGCTTCCCATAGATCTCAAACTGAGGAATACAACTATGCTGCAATATCACCAAAGAGATCTGCTGAAGTCCTGCCTCAGATTTAGCAACAGGGGGCAGAAGGACAGGGAGATTCAGGCTGCTGATTGAATGGCATAGCCCCTTTCATGCCTCAATGCATCTCTAATATGTATGAGTCTTCCCCCCATCAAGAAGCAAGAGACTGAGAACTGAGCTTCAACGCTTACTTTATTTGTAAAGGATGATTGCTGCAGCACCCCTCATCTCATGCCACAAACGCACTTCTGGACTCTGGAACCTCACATTTCCTAGCTCACCTGTAGCGTGCACCAAAGCCCCAAGAGTTCCCTTACTCTAATTACACTGTTATTTCTTTTAAGTAGAGGCTTGTTTTTGTTTACACCTTACCTGATTATATGAAAGTTGTCGATTCTCTTGATCAGTATAAAAAGAGTTGTATGTCTTCAGTAAAGAATGAAGTTGAGCACCTAAATATAAATTTAGGTATCTAAAGGAGCAGTCAGTTTTACGGTACTCAACATAAAAAGTGCCCAGATGTGAAAATGTAGCGAATTAGAAGAATTCTTCCACAGACTTAGACTGAAAGAATACTTCCACAAGCAAGACACAACCACCTCTACTATGCAGTTAGTCCAATAAAAGATATCGCCCCAAGAAATCCTTCCCTGGTCCAACTAAATTAATTTAATGGGAAAGTGCATGTTATGGTCATGATTTAGAATAAATAAATATACTCCACAATAGCAACCTTCACAGTAACAGGAGTAATGGACCAGTAGTCTCTAAGACCTCCTCTCCTTGTTGCTTGCTTGCAGAGGTAGATCCAGGGGGTGCACTGGCATAGAGGCACGTACCTTTCAGTTGATGACACTGTGGGCAAAGCAGCCAGGGACTTCTTTAAAGTCCCCAAGCTGGGGAAGAATTCCCCCCTCTCTTCCCCTCTGTGCTCAGCAGCACTTCACTGTCCCTCTCCTTCCCTTTCCCCTCCACCCACCACTGCCGTTACCTCTGGCTGCCCCAGGAGCGGGGTTGGGAGAACCCCCCAGAACCACTGCTGCCTGATCCAACCGTTCTCCACGGGGAACTCGCTTCAGCTGGGGAGAGTGGCCGTGAAAGGCAGGTTTCTGCTCCCTGTCTGGTCCTCTCAGGAGTCCCCTGACAGCCCAGAAGCAAGTGCAGCGGAAGAGAACCTACCTGCTGCTGCCCTCGATGCTGTTGCTGTCTCTTATTGAGCCTGTTTCCACATGCAGCAGCTCCCCAAGTCAGTTGGGAACAGTAGGGCAAGTGGAAGTGGTGGGAGAGAGGGAATGGGAGAGGAGAGGACATGGCACTGTGCATGGAGGGGAAGGAAAAGTAGAGGAAAGATACCTGATTGAGGGACTTAATAAAAAAGACCCTGGCTGTTGGTCCTCTGTTGTAATCTACCCACCCTGCTCCCACCCTGTATGCAGGGGAGGCTGGGAGCAGTGTCAGTGACTGCACCTTCACTCTCCTTTACAAAATCCTGGATCTGCCCCTGCTTGCTTGGTAATTTGATTGCATTAAAATTGTGTGCTTGCTAGCTCATGAACAAAGAAGTCACTGTGAAGACTATAGCCTAGAGCATGAAATAGGTTCTATTTAAAATATTGTTCCAAAACCTATATACGTAATAGCTTCTGCTGTCATTTCAGGAAAATGTTTCCAATGCACAACTAGCAGTTGGATGTCTTTAATGCCCTTTACACCTTTGAAAAGCTCTCCCCTTAATGATTTTACATGCTAGCACTGCAGTCATGATATTACAGCTGAGATGGCACTTCCATTTAAAAGTTACAGTATTACAACATTAAGCTTGAAAGTGGAATCATACCAGAGTCTGGAAATTGAGAACTAAGGTTCCCTTTGGGTACGTACAAACACTGCATTTCAACCAGTGGAATTGCAGAACAAGAGTTCACAGTACTTCAACCATAAGGTTGAAGTCTAAAAGGAGTGGGGTGCAAGCACTTGACCAAATGATTGCACAACACCCCAATCAAGTGGGGATGCAAAGATCTCCTTCAGCATCCCAGTGTGCCTTGCTCTTGTTCCCCGCCCCTTCTGGGAGACACTCTGTGACTTAAGATGCAGTCTACTGTGCTAGCCTCAGTGACAGAGAGCCCTGCCCCAGACACCTGAGAGGATGGGAAAGCCCAGACCCTCTCAACAGCCCAGAGGTTGTGAAGCTGTCATACCTAACGCCTCCTGGTACTGGTGGGGGAAAACTACCCACCAACACTAGAAACTGCTCCCACTCTCGCCTCCCTGTAAGGGATAGAAGGAGATATTGGGGGGAGAGAGGATCGAGTTCCTTATGGCACCAGCCAATCTGTCCTGAGCTATGGGCCTCTTTCACTTATATCTAGGCTAACAAAAGAACTTGAAAAGCAGTCTGGGATGTGTGCTCTAGGTCCCCCTGGCCTGGTTTTTTTAGCACTGTAGGCTGCCGGCAGCCCGTTGCCCTTATGTATAGGTTAAACCATCTGAAAATCAATCAGCTGAACTCCAAAAAGGCTGAACTTCAACCGGTTGATTTGAACATTTGTATGTACCCTTTGTGGCCTACATTTTATTCCTTTTACACAATGCATTTAATCAGAGTCTTTTGTTAGTTGTTCATATGGTATTGTACATAACTATGTTGTAGACAAATAATGTATAGACGTAGTTTTATCTATAAAGTTCTTGGTGCTCATTTGCAGGGATCTTGGTTTTCTCTGCTAAAAAAAAATCCTCAATTTTTTAATTAAAAAAGTAACCCAAAATCTACATTTTTGCATGATTCAAATGAAACAACACTATATATATATATAAGCTGTGTTTCATTTAAATTGGGGAAAAATGTGGATTTTGGGTTACTTTTTTAAATTAAAAATTGGGATTTTTTTTTTAATCAGAGAAAACTAGGATCCCTGCTCATCTGCTTGACTAGGTATATGGCTTGTAATTATCCAATGGGAGACCATCAGGTGGTGGGTATAATGAGAAGCCAGAAACAAGGTTTGCACCCCTAATGTCTTATGTCTTTTACTTCCATGAGATTAAAACATCAACCTGAATGTGAGAGAATTTAACCTGCATCATCATCATCATTATACATACTGAGATGGTTAACATGAAAAGTACACTTCAGATAAGACCTAGGCTTATACAAAAATTGCCTTAATAGGATGGCAATGAAGTGCTTTGTATGATCTTATAGCTGCTATTAAATACTCAGGACCAGATTTTGATAATCTTGTCTTCTACTTTTTCTTCTCCCTTTGCTTTTCCTGTCTAAACAGAGTCACTGTTGCAGATCCTTGGATCTGCATCATGATGATTTGGCAGAGGTTTTTACAGTCAGATGTCCTTCCTGATGCAAATCCTCTTCCTTTATCTGGGTTTGGCACCAGCATTGGATGGGTAGAATTGCTCATCCATAGAAGAGTTATTTTGATTATCTTCTCTATGTGATGTAATGAGAAATCCCACTGACAGCAAAAGAATCATGATAGGGATTGTCAGAATTATCCCCTTTTGGGGATCTGGTTAAAAAATGAGTCAATGTGTCTCAAACATGTTAGCCAGAACAGACTCAAGAATTCCACTTTGGATCTCTCTACACTTTTGGTTTAAAAAGGATTGGGGAGTGTTAAAGTCCAGCAGGCCAAATTTAGCGCGCAACCATCTCTCCCAGCAAAGCTGCAATTAGTATACACTAGGTAGCATTCCTCAGGATGTAAGACATCCCTGTTTCTGACATCATGACCAGGGATCCTGGTTTTCTTGTATGTATATAGAACATATGTATACTTGTAAATGTAAAATGTATATAGAGTGTATGTATAGAGAGCAGTGTTTCATTTTAATCATGGAAAAATGTGGATTTTGGGTTACTTTTTTAAATCCAAAAATTAGAGATTTTTTTTTACCAGAGAAAACCAGGATCCTTGCTTATGACCCACAGACATGTATTTGCCTCCAAAGATAAGGTAGTCTGATCTTACAAGACATATATGCAACAGGTAAGGATTGCTTTGAGTGATATCTTTTATTGAACTAACTGCATAGTTAGGATAGAGTTAAGCAAGTTTTTGAATTCAAGACATTCTTTCTCAGGCTTGTCTTCTCAGACATCGGCCAAAGACATCCTTGCCTCTCACATAATTCCTGGACTACCATAGCTACAACATCAGTCTAACACTACCAAAACAAATGCACCCAGACATGGTCAGAGAAGGGAGACTACTCAGCTGTGCTGGGACACAGCTGGGTGCCTGAAGCTAAGTGGAAGTGGTAACTTCTGGCTCTCGATCATAAATGTGTGGCTACCAAGAGCAGCTGCTTGTTTGTGCTCTGCTCCCCCAGCCCCCAAGCTGGTGCCCAGGGTGGTTGCCCATACCGCACCCTGCCTGTGATGCCACTGATAATACCGGCAAAGAAGCAGCTGATGTAGTTTATTCATTTCCTTCTAACATCAAAGTAACACCCTTTTCTTCCAAGCTGAAAGGCGACTGAGAGGCTTTTCAAACTCTGGGTAGCAAAGGTTCAGAATAAAGAGGACCAATGTAAAATGCAGAGTGTCTTCCTACTGGGGATGGTTCAGCAGAACAGACAAGAAAGAAAACCTTTGTTTTAGATCGACAGAGAATGCACACGTGTGTGTGAAAATGAAGACGAGAAACCTTTCAGAAGATCTTTCTCCATTTGCCCTATTTAAGGGAAACATACAGGATAAAAAATCTAATGATTAGGATTTTGCCACAAACTCCATCTATTGGTAGGGTTTCACTCATGCTTAAAATATGTGATTGGATTTAAACTTTGGACCCAAGGTTAAGACACATATTAATAACAATCAGCTTTTCTAGTTTGAGCATTCAAAGAGCAGATATACACAGTCTAAATTATACAGAGTCTAATTTATACCATCAGAAGACAAACCTAAGCCATTACATGATAAAAAAGGAAGACAGAAAGCTGTATACATTTGTCACCGCAGTCCACCTTTGTGTAGGTTTGTCAGTGATTAATATCGAAGACACATCCCGCTGGCCAGCCCCTTCCCTACTGAGAAGCCACGTGCCCAGCACAGGAGCAGCACACAGCAGCTCCCTCCTTGCCTACCCTTCCTCCCTGTGCTGGGGCTGCCCGTGCCCATGCCAGTGGTGCCCAGCACCTTGCTGCTTCAGCCCGGCCCTGACAGCAATGACGAGTGAGCTGGACTCCTGCTGGCCATGGTGCTGCTCCTGCTGGCCCCACCAGGCACCCCACCACCCAGAACCCAGGAAAGCCCTACACCTGCCAGCAGGGGCCAGGTCACTAGCTGTGGGAGGCCCTGAGTGACCCTATCCTCCTGCACTCCCCGCTCCAGCCCATGTGCCCTGATGCCCATGCACCCCCTATAACCTGCCCACCCCCTGCACCACTCTCAGGACATGCACATGGCTGAAACAAAAATGCTTATTACCCTTGTAGACCCCACCCCATTCCTCCCCACTCTTACTACCCCCTCCAATAAACAGTGCCCCTTCACCACCCTCCCCACCCACCAACAATAAAAAACCCACTCACAGGTGGCAAACTATATAGGGAGAAGCCCAGCCCTGAGGGAGGAGAGGTACCCAGCCAGGAGCCCTGGGGGTGCCTCTACATATATGTTAATCTGCGTTAACTAATCCTGCTTAAATTTGATACTTGGTTTGGGCAGATATCAAATTTGGGTTCACATAACCTAAAATTGCCATTTTTAAGTCTCATTAAAGGCATACGTGTGTAGAAACGCACCCCTAATTCGGCTTAAATTGGGCTAATCCGCATTAAATCACCATGTGTAGATATGCTCATAGTGTGCATATGTGTGTATTGAAGTAAGGAGCAGGGTAAATACAGAGGGAGAAAAGCTTTTTAAACTAAAGAATAATTTTGGCAGGAGGTCACAATGGCCGTGAATGAATTCAGATTGGAAAGTAAAGAAAGTTTTGAATTATCCAAGGAGTTAAAGCCTGTTATAAACCATCAGTTTCCATATGGCTCATTATTCACAATGTGGCTCCTATACACAATGTGTGATATAAATGACATATGTGAATCCTAGAAGCCATCAGGAGGCCAGCAATATGGCTGGGCAGGAAGAGGGAAAAGAAAAAAACTGTAACTAGTTTTAGAATGGACCTTAATAGATTTAAAAGGAGATTGCCATAATTTCATGCAAACAAAATTCCCATAAAAGGTGTTGGCAACTGAAGTGCACTTTATGTATGAGAAACAAAGTGAGAGGAGTTTCTGCTGATTACTATGCAAAAACGAAAGTGAAATTTTCAGGCAACTCACAGAGAGCAGAGGCATGAGCAAGCTCGGCTCCCTAGCTGCAGTTACTCAGTTACTACAAGGAAAGATATTTTTTTTCCCAATTTGCTTTTAAAAAAAAAGTTTGATTGTATTCCATAAAGTGCTGTATGCAAGAAAATGCGGTATATGATGTGGCACCTGTGATGTCAGTCCAGGAAGTCTCACCCAGCCCATTCAAAACAAAGAGCGTGAACCCATGTGAGTCACTGCCAAAGAACCTAATCTTTTAAGCACAATAAATATTAATAAAAAAACCTAGTGGGTAAAGAAAACATATCACATCTATAAGCTTGCCTTCATAAACAATCTATGTACAAGCCTGTTGAAAACAGTCTATGTACCATTAGTCATAGAGAGATGATTTACTTCATTCCTTTATTGATTTTGACATAAAGAGGAAATGGAAATGTATCAAAATGTCTTCATTGCAGTATCAGGGAAAAGTGGCATTTAGATCACATGCAGGTTGATAAAGAACAACAGATCAGGGTCAAAGGTTACAATGAGCACACACAGTTTACCCTTGATCTAAGAGAGACTTAGGGCCAATGTATGATATCTGCTTATAGGTACAACTGTTATTACTATTAATGGGAGTTATAGGATCTTGAACACAATGTGGTACTCCATGGACAGAGAAATCTGATGTAAAACATAAAAGGCTGGATTTTTAACAGTGTCTCAAGATGCCTTCCCTTTTCTCCCCACCAATAACTAGAGGGAGGCATACATCATATAAATGACATGTGTAAATCCAAGAATACACATGCACGGATAAGTTACTGGCACATCATCACTGGATTTGTTCACTCTGAAAAGTGGTACTCTAGCCCAGGAACAGGATCAGTTGGGGAAGCGCTTCAGGCTCATTTGCGAAAGCATGTAAATTGGAAGGGAATATTTTTAGGAATGTGATGATTAGTCTCATGATAACAACTGCGCAGTCATTTAGTACTCTCATAGCCAATTACTAAACTACTGTGCAATAACTGGCACTATTGAGCAGTAGCATCCTGGCACGCTTGCCTACAGATGCTTACTGCGTAGTAGCTTATTATTACTAAGCAGTAGCATCGCATCGCAGTTCATATCTGGTGACGCTACTGCGAAGCAGTAACAAGTTACTGCGCAATAAGCATCTCATGTAGATGAGGCCAGTAGCCCCGATCAAAATGTGAACCCATTGTTCTGGGTGCTGTATAGACAGGACATCAAAGGACGATTCCTGCCTTGGAGAGTTTATAGTTTAACCCAAACTACAACAAGTAGGTGCCACTAAGCAGAGAGGGGAGAAGGGAAAATAAGAATAATAGTGATAGGAACAAACAGTTTTGTTCACCAGGGTCTATGTACACAATTTACAGGCTTTTCCTTGAACTGGATGGATAAACAATGGATAGTAAGGTTGCAAAAGACATAAGAACTTGCTCTTCTCCTGCTGGTGCCCTCATACAGTCATACTGCTGGTAGAACAAGTGTCATACAACTATACACACCACTAATCTTTCAGCTGTTTTCCGATCTCATTTCAATATATATATATTTTCTCCTCGCATGTATTCTACTTTCTGTTTTCCTCTGTTATCTAACTCCGTCAGTCTCTGCATATACAAAGCATTGTGCAACACGGTTTGAAAGATAATGAAGAGAAGAACATCATACTGTACCCTTCTAAGCAGGATGTAGGGCCAAACAACTGCTAAAGCTAATCCCCTTTTTGGTAGTATGCTCTTCATTGTATAAAATTAAGATATAAGAGCCTGATCCATTGAATTCTGGGATTCTTTCCATTCATTTCAATGTGCTCGAGATCAGAGCCCTACTGACTAGGGCAAACAATCTGACCTCTGTTGTCTGAAATAACTCCCAGAATACTTTTCTTAGTATTCCCACAAACTGGAGGTTGACTTTAGTTTTAATTCTTCCTTGCCTTTAATCACAGTAGCAGGCTTCTGAAGACTCGTGCTTCTGCTGAAGTGTATCTGCTTGTCATTGCTCCTGTGTCTCCAATACACCAGGAACAAATAATGAGGGTGATGTTAGAGTCACCCCAGGACAAAAACCAAAAATAAAGTTTCAAATGCATAGAGGATGTGGAATAAGCACATAAGCAAAAATATCCCTATCATACTGCTAGATAGGTAGGGATAGACAGATCTCACAGTGAGAAAGTACAGTCCTTCCAAAATACCACAGTCAAAGTTTAGTGCATATTTTAGCATGTAAAAACCACATTTCCATAATGTCAGAGTATAATGTGTGAACATAAATACTTAATGTCCGAGTTCTTGATATTCCTGATATTCATGAATAAAGATCTTTTCATGCTTCAGAAGCTTGTAATTATGTGTTTTTAATTCCTAATATAATCCAATCCACTGGCACCTGTGAGTCAATAGGTATTTTCCAGATGGAAGGAACAACTGGTTCCTTTTTGTTGGTGTTACAATATTTTGTGGAAGGCAAATGAAGTATGACAGCTCTGGCCTAACACTGGGGGCCAGTGTGAGCCATGCATGTAGGAAACTTTCTTCATATCATGGCCTGTGGGAGCTACTTTGAGATGGTCTCCACTTAATCTTTAGGTGCCCTTGGAAAATCATTTAGCTAAGAAAGGACTTAAGTGAGTTTAATTTTCTTTCCATGTTAATAATATATAGAAATAAATATGTACACACGGACTCAGGGTAGTTGGAATATCTGAAGCTGACTATGGAGTTTAACCTGAAGTCTCTCATTAAACTTTATGGAAACTATGCAGTTAATTCAAGGCCAACAGGCATGAAACTATGATTGACTGCACTGAGAATTCTGATAGGGGCAGCATACAAATTAGGCACTTAGCATTTTTATTTTAAAGCACCTACTTTTTATTTTGAAGCATCTAATCGTATTGATTACATCTAGAAAAAGTTAAGTAGCACATTGCACACTCTTATTAAATTGTTACCTGGTAATGTACTTCTCATGGATGGCAAAAGCAGATGGTGGATGTTGTGATCTCATGGTCACTTTCTTCATTTACTCAGACTAGCTGGAACTAAACAAAAGGAAGAGTTTTCAAACATTAGATGTAATGTGTTAGCTCCTTTAGTTTCCTTAGAACGGGCTAAATTAAGAACATTTATTTGTAAGTCTAGAGTCATTTTTTTCTAAAATTGGGGACTTTTTATTTTGTCATTTTGCAAATATTACATTATCGTTTTTTATTGGCTGTAGATTATATATTTTATGCTAGCATTAAAATAAGAGGCCATTATCTTTATATGTATAGAAACTGTATGTACCATGTATAATAGTAGACACAAATAGTACAAGTAATAACAGTGTTACTAATCTAAGGGCATGTGTAGATGAAATGGGGGCCCTAAATTGAAGCAGTCGGTTTTTAAAAACACCACTTCAATTTAGGGTGAAGTAAAGCCCTGTATCGTACACACACCCATGCTCTTAGCTGCCTATCTGGCAGCGGAGATGGGAGGGTGAGCTGCTGGTGGGTGGAGCAGTCCATAGGCTGCAGGCAGGGCTGGTGCTTCCCTCCGCAGTAACAGCACCCCACCATGTGGCACCCACCTGCATGCATCCACCTTGAGTGGTCCCAGAGGGCACTGCAGCTGCAGAAGGAAGCACCAGGCCCCCGCACAGCCCAGGTAGGCAGGCAGGCTCCAGGGGCAAAAAAAAAAAGATCTGGCTCGCTACTTTTTTTTTTTCTGGGGCAGAACCTGCCTTCCCAGGCTGCTGCCAGGCTGCCTGCATGGGCTTCCTGCATAGCCCCGGAGCCGCTGAGCTGTATGGAGCCTGGTGCTTTGCTCTGCAGCTATAGGGCACCAAGTTAAAATTCCTTCTCGGAGTTTTAGTTTGCTGCACCCCACGTCATTTAAGGCATGTTATGCCGCTGAATCTGCTATAGCAGCTGGAATTACTGTGCAATATGCTGCCGATACATGCAAACACCAACACCATTGGAGCCGTGCAAAAGCATTTAACCTGCTTTAAAGTGTCGTGCACATATGCCCCTTATTCCGTCTACAAACAGCCTAAAAGGTTTGGAGTTATTAATAATTCTGCGCTATTATTCTAGAAGACCAGCTCAATATTAGCATGGGACTTGAATTCTTGGTACAAGGTAGATTAATATTGATGGGGACAACAGATGTGAAGCTGCCTGAGATCATGAAGCGGTAAGTTCTCAGGAAATTAACTTTAAGCGTGTTTCTATATGACTGGATAAAACAAATAGAAAATCTAATTGGTGCAGCTCAATCTCCTGTGGCATACAAAGTTGAAGAGCCAAAACAAACAAACAAACAAACAAAACTACCAAGGATACAAATTGCAGTGGTGTAACAGTGTACATTGTAGCCTTGTCTGTTGCAATCTTTGCCCTTCCGTTAGGGACAAAAATCAGACCAGTAGGACTCTAGCACTGAATTTGCTGAGACATATGTTGTGGCTGTTCTCAGTTCATTCCAAGATATTAGAAAGCAAAGGTAAGACGAAGAAAGTACACTGAAAAGTATCAAGATTAGGTGTTTTCAGTGAAACATTATTTGTCAATATTGTGCTGAGTAGCTAAATAGCACATGGATCAGAATAGGCAAATAAAGTTAAGAATACAATGCCCTAAAATCTCTGAGGGCTAAATTCTAAAGTCCTTGCTCAGCTTTTAATCATTCCTTATTCAGGTAAACTCATAATGAAGTCAGTTGGAGTTTGCCCAAGTGACACATGAGCACTGTATAAGTCTGGAGCCATTCCAGTGAAGCCAGTGGAATTATTTTACATTTACATAGCAGAATCTGACCTTGAGTAAGAACCTGAAGATATGGCTCTATTGCCCTGGTCAAAATCCCACTGAATTCACTGACTTTAATGGAACTGCTTTCCATTGAAGAATAGGATCTAATATGGAGCTGGATACCTCAGTGTGTGCAGGGAAAAGATGGGTCTGGGTAAACTTGGCCTAATATCTGGAGTAATTAATGCAATATATCATTTTTTGAACAAAGCAATTCAGAATGACGCAGAAATGGGAAAGAAGGATTTTAATGAAAATTTGGAAAAAGCCTGGTTGGCCAAAGAGCTGGGGAGGGTGAATGGGGTGTATACTAAACTTCTTTCACATCTTTCTCGTGCCATCTAATCTCAATCCTTTGACAAGGTATCGTTCTTTAAAGAAAGTTCTTCTATACTTGTATAGATGCAAAGGTTGTAAATGCTTACAGCACATAGCTATACATTATGAACATTATGTACATATGTACATTATGAACATGAGTTCTGCATGCAAAGACACGTTTCAGCTAGTTTATAGAGTACTTTTATCCAAGCTATTTACAGAAATTTGATAGACAAGAGGATCAGATACAGTATAAAAGATCAATTTTTGAGTTGCCTTTAGGAAACTAGATGTCAGCACAGTTAATATTTGAGGTTGACAGGAAACTAGTTTAATGGTCAGCAAATACAAGAAAGCAAACCATAGTAATTTCCCCCAAAGTTATGTTTTTATTATAAAAATAGATGTAACTGATTACAGAAAACAATATTGGGGGTGAAATAGTGTGCATATGCAGTTTTTCCTATGTCAAATTCAGAGTTAATATTATACGTCCTGATCAAAAGCTAACTGGAAATAGTCTGATTTAGTGAATGTTGTGGCACGTCAGAATCAGCAGAATGTATCTGGGAAGTGGAATATGCTAATTATAGCACAACAGAGAAAAGTTTGGTGAGTGACTGAAAATTTAATATCCAACTTTTATTGTATTTTTCTCTATTCTTCAAGGCTATCTGACAAGAACTACTGAATATATTTTGAAGTGTCTCACTCTGACTTACCCCAGTTTAAAAAGTAGCAGTCTTAGCTACAGAGGTGTTATATCAATGGAACTTATACGACCCAGTTAAACTGCTAGTTGGCTGCCCACTATTGCCTGATAACAGTAAAGAAGGGTAAGAGGTGAGGGGAGGGAGAAGGGGGGATTTAGCCATGAGGAAAGAACAACTTATTCCCAATACTAGATTGCATATTTCTAAAACAATATATTTTTATGGATGTACTCATATCATAGTTTCAAAGTTTCGTAATAGCTAGGGTCAGGAGGGATCTGAACAGATCATCCAGCCTGACCCCCTGCCACAGGCAGGAATGAATGCTGGTTCACAAGACCCCAGACAGGTGATCGTCCAACCTCCTCTTGAATTTGCCCAAGGTGAGGACCACTTCCCTGGAAGTTGGTTCCAGATTTTGGCCACCCTAATTGTAAAATATTGATCTCCAACCTAAACCTGTTCTCCATCAGCTTATTACCATTGTTCCTTGTCACCCTAGGTGATGCTGGGGAGAAAAGGGCTCTACCTATTTGCTGCTGATCTCCCCTGATGAGTTTGAGGGGGGGACCTGGTGGGTGCCTACAGCCTCCTCTTGCTGAGGCTGAACAGGTTCAGGTCCTCCTTCAGTGTCTCCTCGTAGGGCCTGTCCTGCTGCCCTCTCACCAAGTGGGTGGCCCTCCTCTGAACCCTCTCCAGACTGGCCACATCCCTTTTGAAGTGCGGCGCCCAGTAC
>JAGPOW010000229.1:34005621-34020429 GCA_030014935.1 Caiman crocodilus
CCCTCTCACCAAGTGGGTGGCCCTCCTCTGAACCCTCTCCAGACTGGCCACATCCCTTTTGAAGTGCGGCGCCCAGTACTGGACACAGTACTCCAACTGCGGCCTGACCAAAGTCTTATAGAGGGGGAGTATCATCTCTCTGGACCAGCTTGAGATGCACCTTTGGATGCATGACAAGCTATGGCTGGCCTTGCTGGCTGCAGTCTGGCGTTGGCAGCTCATGTTCACCTTGGAGTCAATAATGACTCCAAGATCCCTTTCCGCCTTTGTGTTTTCAAGAGGAGAACTCCCCGGCCTGTGTGTATGCTGTGGACTCCTTCCCCCAAGGTGCAGCACCCTGCATTTGTTTACATTGAACCCCATCCTAGTCTTGTCTGCCCACTTTTGTAGTCTTTCTAAATCTATTTGCAGCCTCTCTCTTCCCTGAGTGTGTTTACCTTGCCCCACACCTCAGTGTCCAACTCAATGGAGATACATATGTATGACAAAATGACTGGTTAATAATAGAGAAACTGCCACTTTAACTTTTACTACGGTGGAAAAAATATTAAATCTAAATTATTAAGTTAGTGTGTGCTAGTGCTACTTTGTTGATCATACTGCTATGACAGATTAATTTTTACATCTTGTCAAATGGTTCACACAACTAAGGGTCTGATCTCAAGAAGTACCAAATACCAAATGAGAAGAGCATTTTTCCCAACAGAGGAAAATTTTTCATTGGTGGCCTAACCACTCCATTATCCACTGTGATGGGTTTTCTGTTGCACTCATTTGACCTGCAGACCCTTAGTGCATCTCCTCAGTACACTAGTGGGAATTTTCTGAGTTTTGTCAAAATAAATTTCTTTCAAAATCTGAAAGTAAGACCAACAGAAAAAGTTCTATAAATGGTTCCACATTTCCTCACATCATCATCTGGTCAGCTACTAAACTGGTCAGGTGGGAACAAAAAATGTCAATGTTTTAAATTTTTTATTTTAATAACAGTTGAGGCAAAGATCCACTACTTTTTAAAAAAAGTGTTACTTTTTATTCCTGCTTCTACTGTTCATATTAAATGCATGTGCAAGTTAATCAAATGAAACATGCCTGGCATCCACTTTACGCACAACCATTATTAGAGGGTGGGAACTGCACCAGCTCAAACCCCACATCCAAATGGCTCAGGTGGGTCCTTGCTTTCCCAGCTGCCTCCAGCTGGGAGTGTCTGTGGGATTACTCACGGTCAGCTGGTTTGCACAGCAAAACACACACATGCACATGCACAAGCACACACAGGGGGAGGGCAGTCACACAGCAGGACAGGCTGGGGATCCAGGCTGACTTGGACATGCTCTTAAGGTGGGCTCACCAAAACCTGATGGCTTAGAGAAGTGTAAAGTGTTGCATCTTGATAGGAAGAATCTTCAATACATTACAAGCTCGCCAGTGCTACACTTGTTAGCACCACGACTGGAAGGGACTTGGGAATCTTGATTGACCACAAGATGAATGAGCACCAATGCGATGCTGGCAAAGCAAACCAAACTTTGGTGTGCATCCACCCGTGCATTTCAAAGAAAATCACGGAAGTCATCCTTCTGCTTTATTCGGCCCTGGTGAGTCCACAGCTGGAGGACTGCATCCAGTATTAGGTCCCCCCACTTCAGGAGGGATGTGGAGAAGCTTGAGAGAGTCCAGAGGAGAGCCACTCGTATGATCCAAGGCCTGGAGGGCAGGCTGAGAGAGAGGGGAGGCTGAGGGACTCAGGACTCTTCAGTCTGGAGAAGAGGAGGCTCAGGGGGGGACTTGGTGGCAGCCTACAATTATATAAGAGGGGTACATCAGGACCTGGGAGAACAGCTGTTCACCAGAGCTCCCCAAGGGTTAACATGGTCTAACTGCCATAAACTCCAGAAAGGCTGATTTAGATTAAATATAAGAAAAATGTTCTTTACAGTGTGAGTGTCCAAGGTCTTGAACAAGCCTCCCCAGAGAGGTGGCACAAGCATCTACTCTGTACTCTTTCAAAAAAATAGGTGGATGTATTTCTTGCTGGGGTCCCTTGACCTCAGTTGACTTCCTGACTATGGGGAGAGGGGCAGGGAGGTAGGGAGGGGGGACTGGGGCTGGACTCGATGATCTCATGAGATCCTGTCCATCCCCTAATGTATATGAAATCTATATACATGGCTAGCTGGACTGCTTACTGTGCACAAGCTTATCAGGATTTAGCCTGGAAAAGTTCAGCTGTCCTCTGGTCTGGCTCAGCTTTTTCAGGACAAATGCTTTTGACCACTCGGTCTGCCTCAGAGTACAACATCCCTTGCATACTAAATCGAGGGCACCATCCATCACAAAAGCAGCCGTCCTCCAGCACCTCATTTTGTTTCTATGCCAATTACTTCCCTTTCTCATGTCTGTGTGTCAAGGAAGGAGCAAGTTGCTCAGATTGCTGCCCATAAAAGAGCTGAGGCAGAGGCAACAGCATGGAAACTGCACAGTACATAGTTCCAAGCTGTTTAAGCCTCATTATATTATTGTCTTTTTACAGCTTCCCACAATCTGATCTCTAGCAGTAAAGATGACTGCAGTCTCCCATTCTCGCCAGTGGGACCCCAACCAAACTGTCTTGGGGGGAAATAGCTTTGTATTGGCTCCTGTGGCTTGAAAACTGAACATTAACTGTGAGACTTGTGTAAGAGAACAAGTTTCAGAATGGAAATTGAGGGTGGGACAGCAAAATGTGGAGGAACAAAGGGGAGCTTATATGAAGAAAGCTAGGAACATCCTGGGGGTTAGTATAACACAGGAGACCGTGGTGATGAGGTTTGTGATACTGAGTAAAAGCAACACCATCTCAGTCTCAAGGCTGGGAGAGACTAAAGTTGCATCCGCCTCTGATCAGCTTGCTAAGGAGGCCTGCAATTTTGCATATATGTCATGGTGAACTTTGAACCAAAATCATCACACAAAAATGAGGGATGGGCCGCTTGTTTCAAAAGGTTAAAATGGCAGGCTACCCCCTCCCCATGAATAATTACTTTTGATAAATATTTTTTAGAGAAAGAGCTAACTCCATTAGTATGAAGTCAGACAGAAAGCAAAGCAGTGTTGCATGTCCTGATTTTTAAGCCACTTTAATGATTTTTTGGGGCTAGTTCACAAATACTGAACTCTCACTTGCCGACCGTGATGGCAGGAAGTCTGAGAATGATCTACCCCTTCAGTGAGGGGTAAAAAGGCTGAACTGGTGGAGAAGGCTGCCAAGAGAAGGAAAGGTGGCATTCATGGCTGCTCAGCCGTGCAGGAGTTTAAAGAACTTGGGATAGTAGCTTTCATCCCTTCTAGTGCATCGTCTGAGATGTCCTCCATAATCAAGGAGGTGAACTTTAGAGAAAATGGGGCATTCCTTCACTTCATTCATTAACATAATGTGCAATGGTTACATTTTAACTCTGTGGTATATTTGTACAATCACGGGCAGTCATGAAATATTTCAGGATCAAATTAACTTTGATGTGTAATTTCTGTATGCCACAGAACCCTGTGCTGCTCTGCTATATGTATAAAGAGATTAATTCAGCACATTGCATCTCTAATGCCTTATAGCGTACAAAAGGCTGTATATGGTAGGTACAAGGGTGTGTGGGCGTGATCATTATGGATTTTTCTTGGTCCATTATGTATCTTGCTATTTGGTTTTGTGGTGTTCATTTTGTTTATTTTATGAAAAATGTCTGCTTTTAAATAATATGAAACTGTTTTTCATCTGCTTTTCTAGTGTTTTATGATGTTTTAAATGAGGTAACATTATGATCATAAAGTACAGGGTTCATTCCAAAGGAAACTACTTATTTCCAGCAATGGGAAAGCTATTATACTAAATGCAACCTATTCTTGTTACATGTTGTTTTGTTTTACTTTGCACAACTAGGGAGCTAGCAGTATAAAAGGGTGACTAAAGGGCCATAGTTCCAGGAATGACAAGCTCAGTTTAACTGGCTGGTTACATCAGGTTTAGCATTTATTTGTTTGCCTTAAAAAAATGTGAGGCAGCTAGAGTGGGTTGATAAACATCAGTTCTCATGGGTGCAAGGACAAAAGGCTCGGACTTTTACAACACCTTGTTCTGTTTGCTTGCTTTGAATGATATATCAGGAGTCTTGATATAAGATATATCTATATATAATATACAATTTTGTTACAAAAGGCTTATGTGAGCTAGTTAGTTACCGACAACTGAAATAATCCATTAATATTAGAAAAGAAACATTCATTAGGGATTACAGGTGCTTAGGAACAAATACCTGCTACCTGAAATTCTTGCTACTATGAAAAGATAAGGTCACTCTAAGCACCTATATGAATACTATTATAACTAAAGCAAGGATAAGAAGCAGAGTGACCACACCAGAGATTTATGGCTTTCATCTATACGCACAAAACAGGCAACAATGCAAAACTCCTCCGGAGACTCTTCCACCTGCTTGTTTCCTCTCAGTTCTGAATGGCAGGGTCTACCTTTAGACACTCGAGTCTTCCTATAAAGAAATGATTTCAGACTGCACGTATCCTTTCCTCTACTTCACCTAGTGACTGAATGGAATTTGACATGAGTTCTCTATGACTTCACAGTACTCGAGTCACCTAAGGATACCATACTTCAAGCAGAAAGCAGAGGATCAGCTCCAACTCGTAAATTCACTTACCTTTGTATGATCAAAATGAAATGAGAAGTAATGGAGGACTTTCACATGCCCTCTTACTCAGCCCTTGGAGAAGCATGACAGCGTTACACTCCGCCTGACAGATGTCCGGATAGTTTATGCAGGTCCGGGGAGCTGTTAATTATTACTTTGCTCAACAAGCCGGGAAGTGTTGGTAACCTGAGACACTCCCTGTGCCTCAGTGCATGTTGGGAGTATTTACTTTCCTTCCTATGAGCAGCTGATAGGAGCACTCCCTTATTCAGAGTTACACACCTATACAAGAAGTGGGTCAACTACTTTGGTTAACACTTTAACAGCTGACTTTTACATGAGAGGGCACCTGCCTGACTGGTTGCTAGCCAGATGCATCTTGAAAATATTCACTGCATCTTCTTGGTGAAAGTACTATTTCCCATTGTTTCCTAATTCCTAGACTCCATCAGGATTTTTTCATTAATCTACCTTTTTCACAGATGTGCCATGACTTTACTTACTTATATTCTTAGCTGATAAGCAACCAGAGCAACTATATGCCGTCTGATGGAGACACATCTAAACCAATTATGTCTGTGTACAGAAGGCTATTATGCACTTAAGCAATAACCACATCATATCCTTATGGATATAAAGCTCATTAATCAAGATCTGTCCTCATCAGACTCAGTATTGCAACTGAGGTTAATTTCAGTCCAGCTAACTGCATAATCAATTATTTGCCAAACTGTAGATCAAATGCTGCTTTTTAAGAGGCATGTATACAACAGTACAAGATTCTGACAATATACTGCTCTTAAGCAGCTGTTCACATATAGGTAAAATCCCCTCATGGGGAAGGGAAGGGAAGAGGCTTGGGAAACAGCCACAGTCTCCCATTTGAGAGAGGGGGGTGTAGGATAGGCAGTAAGTGGGGTACTCCACTGTGTGAGAGGCAGTGGAGTGGGAGAAAATATTGGAGAGGGGGAAGGGGGCTAGCTGTTTTCTTTTACAGAGGTATTGGATATGAAGAAATGAAGTGAGGTTGGGTTGGGCAGGGATGGGAGTGGAGACACACACCACATTCACCCGAAGCAGATGCCAGGTGGGATGAGGAGAGAGGAAATTCTACAAGATCTACTCAAGGTAGAGAGGAAAAATTTGCATTACCTCTTTAGTTTGGTGAGTGGGTCAGATTGAGAGATTGGGTTCAGGAATCTGGGAGCCAGACTGGATTTCTAGAACTGACTCAAGTAAACCAGGGGAGATCCCAGACTGGAGGCTTTTGTCTTTGTTGGGGGAGACACGTAGCAAGACAAAATGGTGAAGATCCAAATATACACTGCAGAGATAGGAGAGGAGGATATCCACTTCTGGCTACAAAGTCACTGTGAAAAAGTGGGGAAAACAAGGGAAGAGTTAGATGGAGTGGGGATATGGACCGGAGCCTGGAAAGTAAAGGTCACCTTGAGGAGCAACCCAGAGACCCTAGGGGTGCTGCAGCACCTACCCACAGCACACTCCCTGGGCTGTCACAGGGGCCTGGTCTACTATCAGGGACAGCCCAGGCTCTGCTAGAGATGTGGGGAAGAGTGACATGTGAGGGCACAGTGCATGATAAAAGTCTGTGCCATCTGCAATGAGAAAAAGCATTTGGCTGAGGACTGTGAAAAAGAGTGCTATTGCAACCTGTGTGAAGAGGAGGGGGCATGTCTTTAAGAGATATCTAGGAGCCCACACAAATAAAGCCAGAAAGGAGAACGAAGAGGAGGTGGCACCGCCCCTGCCCTGAGGATCCAGAAATCCCTAGCTCCCCCATCCCAATGTTACCAAAGAGCAAGGGGGAGGAAGAGGAAAAGGAGGAAGGAAAGGAGAAGGACATCCCAGAAGTGAGAGACCTCTCCCTATTCCAGGACTACCAGGAGACCCTAAAACAGATCCAACAGATGATCCAGGATCTGGCCAGCCCAGTGAAGGAGCAAGGGAAGAGGGGGAGTAAGGGTATCCATCTTACAGAAGAAGGCAGAGGGAGCCTCAGTTACAGCAGAAGCCCACAACGCAGGGGTTTGGGAAGGGGTTGGGAAGAGGGGAAACCCTCCCTGCCCAAAGAGATGGAACAGGGGAAGTAGAAGCAGGTTTCCATGAGAAAGACAATGGTGGTACCCTGCACCCCTCCCCCACAAAAGAAAGGACTTCAAAACTCAGATCCCCCTTACAGTCCGAAGATGATGAAGATAAAAATTGCCTCTGCAAATGTAAAAATCCCTGTGAAAAAGGAAGTGGGTCTCAATCCAGCAAACAACTTTGTAGCAGCTGGAAACAGAATCTGCCTCTAAGAGTGTGGCTTGCCCAGCCAAACAAACTTTCCTTTGTTTTACAAATGCTGGCTGCATGGCCAAGCCACATGGAATGGATCAGATGACAATTTGCTGGTGTCATCCTAAAAGAAGACATAATGTCCCGTGCAGCACAGAGAAATAGTTGTAGGCAGGCCACTGTCAGACATTTTTGAAACAAGGGGTCGGGAGTGATGTCTTTCAACATGATGAATGTGTACATGCTGGCAAACAAAGAAGTGAGGTGCATCTTCTTGGAAAACATGGCTGTGATGAAGCTGAGAAGCCAGACAGTAGGTTTTCAACTACATCATCAAAGAGGGAAAGAGTAAGTAGAGCTTGAAAGACAGGCATGGACAGATCCTCCAGGCTGCTGAAGCAGCTCGTCAGTGACCACAGCTTGGTTGATATGGGTAAAGGAGCTCAAGGCCCAGGAGGAAACTTTACCCTAGTGGACCCCATGGGGAGCACCAAGTCATGAATAGGCTTTGTCTTTCACTGTGAGGGTTGGAAAGCAGGGAAAGCCCAGTCCACATCAATCTGCTTCTTGGACCACTGTCTCCAAACAGTATAGGCAGGGGTAGAGGGACATGGAAGCTGAGAGATGCGGAAGCTGAATGTGAGGCTCCTGGAGGACAAGAAGACGCAGTGCAATTACAGGGAGCACTACACATGGTGGAGGACCCTCAAAGCTCTGTACCTGAACCAACCAAAGTGGTGAGCCAGCAATAAGGATAAGACTAAGGCTTTCTTCCAACAGGCTGGCAAGTGGCAAGCCCAGTTCCAAAAGAGGTAGCATGAGCACCTGAACCATAACTTACAGGACCTGAACAAGGGCAGGCTGGGACATGAGGGAAAACATCCTGGAGGCGAAGGCCCAGATCAGAGCCTGATACATGGAACAGGCCAGAAAAAAAGATCTTCCAGGCCTGGGCCTCTTGGATGGAGGAGGGGGAGGAGTGGTCTGTTTATTTCAACAGGTTAAAGAACATGACCAGATTGATAGATGGAGTGGGGTTGGAGCACCACTCGAAGGAGAGGAGGCTGGAGGTGGTGGCCACCTTCTACTTGGTGCTCTATGCTGCACACCTGGAGGAGCCGAAGACCATGCAGCAGTGTCTGCAGGAGCTCACTTGGACCCTTGCAGAAGATGAGCAGCAGAAGTTGGAGGAAGAGTGGATGCTGGAGGAGGCTGAGAGGGCTCTCTTCAACTTCAGGAATGGTAAGACTCCTCAGACAGATGGCCTGCCCAAAGAGTCCTATGTGGCCTTTTGGGACCAGGTGGGCCCTGATCTGCTGGAAGTCTTTCAGGAGCAACTGCAGGAGGGCCATGCATGACCCTTCTTTACAAGAAGGGCCCAAGGGGGGACCTAAAGAACTCTCTTATTTAAATCTGTATTTTAATTAGAACAGCTCCCAAGACCTGAAAAACTGGAGGCCCATCACCCTCCCAAACTTTGATTATAAGCTGCTGGCCAAAGTCTTGGCTGAGTATTTCAAATCTATCCTAGAGTCCATCATCCATGAGGATCAGTCATGCATGGTGCTGGTGTGCCACATCCAAGAAGTCTAAATGATTTCTTTGCATCCGTGTTCCTGGACACAAAAAAAAAATGTGCATCCCATTGGGCCCTTAGGTAAGACCAGTATAGATACCAACCCACCAGCTATTCAAGCTGACCTAGTAAAGGGGCACCTGGAAGGGCTGAATGCATTTAAGTCAACAGGTCCTGATGATCTTCATCCTAGGGTGCTTAGGGAATTAGCTGGAGTCATAGCAGAGCCACTGGCACAAGTATTTGAGCACTCATGGTGCTCAGGACAGGTCCCAGAGGATTGGAAAAGGACCAATGTTGTCCCTGTTTTCCAGAAGGGAGGAAGGAGGAACCAGGTAACTATAGGCTGCTTAGTCTTACCTCTATCCTTGACAAGATAACTTTGAGAAAATTGTTAAGGATCACATTTGTGGGGGACCAGTGGGTAAAATGATGCTAAGGGGCAATCAGCATGGGTTCATAGCAGGCAGATTGTGCCTGACTAACCTGGTTTCATTTTATGACCAGGTCACAAAATGCTTGGAGGAAGGAATAGAGGTAGATGTTATTTATTTAGATTTTAAAAAGGCCTTGAACACAGTGTCACACCCAATTCTTATAAATAAACTAAACAGTTGCAATGTAGATTATTACACAGTCTGGTGAGTAAAAAATTGGCTTATGGGAAGCACCCAGAGAGTGGTGGTGGACAGGTTGGTTTCTACCTGGAGAAATGTGGGTAGTGGAGTTCCCCAAGGCTTTGTCCTGGGACTGGTACTATTCAATATCTTCATTAGTGACTTGGACCAGGGAGTAGAAAGCACCCTGTCCAAGTTTGCTGACGACACCAAACCGTATGGGAGAAGTACACAAACTAGATGGCAGGAAGTGAATCCAGGCTGATTTGGACAAGCTGGGGAAATGGGCCAAACAGAATAGGATGCAGTTTAACAAGCATAAGTGTCATGTGTTGCACCTGGGGAGCACTCCTACAGCCTGGGAGGTAAGTAGCCCACTCTAAGTAGCACAACTGTGGAAAGGGATCTCAGAGTCATAGTCAACTCCAAAATGAACATGAGTCACCAATGTGATTAGGTAATAAGTAAAGTAACCGCACCCTTTCTTCCATAAGTAGGTGCATCACAAACAGGTCTAGGGAGGTGATACTTCCCCAATATGCGGCATTGGTCAAGCCAGAGCTGGAATACTGCATCTCGTTTTGGGTGCTGTACTGTGGGAGGGCTGAGGATGGCTTAAAGAGGGTTCAGAGGAGGGCCACTCATCTGGTTAAAGGCCTACAGAAAAACCCTTATATGGACTGATTGGGAGACCTGAACCTCTTCAGCCTCTGCAAGAGGCGGCTGAGAGGTGATCTCGTGGCTACCTACAAACTCATCGGGGGGGTCAGCAAGGAATAGGGGATACAATGTTTACTAGGGTGCCTGTTGGGGTAACTAGATATAATGGCCACAAACTGAAAGAAAGCAAATTCAGATTGGTCATCAGGAGAAAAATTCTTTACAGTGAGGGTTGCCAAAATATAGAATAAGTTTCCAAGGGAGGTGGTGCTGTCCCCTTCCTTGGAGGTGTTTAAAAGGAGATTGGACAGACACCTGGCTGGGGTCATCTGACACCAGTACTCATTCCTGCCCAGGGCAGGGGGTCGGACTCGATGATCTAATAGGTCCCTTCTGACGCTAACATCTATGAGACTATGAGTCCTGATGCAGCTGTGAGACGTGGTGTAGTTTCAACAGGAGAGAGGGCAGAACGTTGTCATGCTAAACCTGGACCTGGAGAATACTTACAACTGAGTATCCCACCAATTTCTGTTTGAAACACTGAGGAAGAGGGGTAGAGAGGAATGGAGTGGACTGGAAGTATTCAAGGAAATAGCAGAAACAGGAGAAAGAGGGAAACATTTTACAAGCGTCATTATGATCTTCCTCTTTAAGAAAGGAGAGAAGGAACTCTTGAAAAACTGGTGACTGATTATACTCATTAATATGGACTATAAGTTAATGGCCAAGACACTGACTTTAAGGATGAGGAAAAACCTCCAAAAAATAATACATGAAGAACAAGTATGCTCAGTACTAGGTAGTAGGATCTCCAAAGCAATTAGAGATACTGTGTCCCATATCATAGATTCATAGACTGTAAGGCCAGAAGGGACCTTGGAAGATCATTGGGTCCAGCCCCCTGCAACAAGCAGGAAAGATAACTGGAGTCAGGTGACCTTAGCAAGGAGATTGTCTAGTTTCCTCTTGAAGATTACCAGGGATTGCACCACCTCTGGAGGGAGCTTATTTCACAATCTGGACACCCTGACTGTGAAGAAGTTTTTCTCAATGTTGAGCCTGAATTGGTCTTCCAGGAGTTTGTGGCCATTACTTCTAGTTTTCCCCTCGAGTGCCCTGGTGAACAGTTGCTCATCAAGCCCTTGATGTACTCCCCTAGTGTAGCGGTAAGCTGCTACCAGGTCCCCTCTCAGCCCTTGTTAAAGTGTGGTGCCAGGAACTAGATACAATACTTCCGCTGAGGTCTCACCAGTGAGGTCTCATTTTTCTAGGATTTTCCCTAGGATGGAAGTGAGGCTGATTGGCCTATAGTTACATGGGTCCTCCCTCCTCCCCTTCTTGTGGATGGGCACAACACTGGGCCTCTTCCAGTCCTCAAGGACTTCTCCGGAGCACCACGAGTTGTACAAGAGTTTCTCCAGGGGTTCTGCAATGACTTTAGCCAGCTTCTTCAGCATTCTCAGAGGAAGACCATCTGGTCCCACTGACGTGTATATGTCTAATTTTTAAACTTGGTCATATACCAATTCTACGGCAATAGTAGGATGGTGATTATTCCTACCGTGCTCATCCTGCACTCTACCTGGCATTTTTTTCCCCTTGGTCTGGTGAAAGACGGAGGTAAAGTAGTCATTCAAGAGTTCAGCTTTCTCCTGAGTGCCGGTAACCAGCTCTCCTGAGTTGTTGAGCAATGTCCCCATGCTCCCATTTGTTTTCTTCCTGTGCCTTTTGTACCTAAAGAAGAACTTTCAAAGAAAGGAAAATAAACACAGTGGGCACATCTACACAAGATGCTTACCATGCATTAGCTTAATAATACTGCACAGTAGCATGTCAGTTAAAAACTGCTAATAGCCTACTGCACTGTGTTATTAGGCTAATGCACGGTAAGCATCACAAGATAATCATGTGCTGGTGCTACTGCACGGTAACTGTAGTTACTGCACATTTAGTTAGTACTTTATTAAGCAAGTACTAAACTAAATGTGCAGTATCTAAGGTGCATTAATGAACATGCAGATGCTCCCAGTTATAGCAAACCTAGATTTAGAGAAAGCACGTGACAAAGTGGATCATGATTGCGTATTTGTGCTGCTAAGAAATATGTGGTTCCCAGAGAAATGTATATGTTAGATAAAGTTATTGTATAGAGGATCAGTTCCAAGTTAACGGGCACCTAAGCAGGGCCTTTAAAATCCATACAGGGATGAGACAAGGAAGAGTGTCCCATGTCACCACTACTAATTGTGTGTGACATGGAGCCATTAGCACAAAGAATAAGAAAAGACAAGGTCATAAGTGGAATACAAGGGGAAGGAGCAAAATGTGTACTATACATGAATGATATAAATGTAGTAGCTAGAGATAGACTTTTGATGGGAAGGGTGCCCAAGCATACATAAGAGTATGGAGAAGTAATGGGAGTGTAACAGAGAACCCTAGCCCTGTTACTAAGAGGCAGGGCTGCCCCTTTAAGACCCAAGTCTACAGGAACACCAAACACCAGGAAGGTAGTAGGTGTTAATAGCACAACCACCCAGGCCAGTCAGCTAACAGGAAGGGGATAGGCCTCTGGGCACATATAAACCCCAGGGCCAAGGCTGACAGGAGGAGGTCTCCAGCAAGCAGCCAAGGGAAGAGAGCTCCTGAACAGCAGAGCTACCCAGGAACACTGTGGCAGCTGCCAAACCGTTGCTGTGGCTAATGAGGCTCCAGGAGTCTACAAGGTACCCAGAGCTGATGGGGGGCAGACCCCAGTGCCAGAGGTGCAGCAACAAGGAGTAAGTCCCCTCATGCCCTAGGGCACAGGTCAATATTTATATACCATCTGCAAGGCATGGGCCACCATGTAGGGAAGGTTTGGAGTGTGGATACTGACCACTGGCATTGGGGTAGTAAATGGGGAGCCTCCCACCTAAGTAACATCATAGTTATTATTCTATCAAGGCATGTCAGGTGAGATAGGTTGGTGGGTACCCCAGGGACAGAGGGTCAGGCCTACGTTAGGCCCTGGGATGGACCCCCGTCACAGGGAGCTAAACTTAATAGATCAAAAAGCACCATAATGGGAGTGGGGAACTGCAGGGAGAAATCGAGGGACTTGAAGATCAAATAAGAGAGAGAGAAATCAGAGTGCTAGGGATCTCAGTGGACACCGAGGGGAAAGGTAATACAGCATGGGAAAAGGTAGCAGCAAATAGTTTGGTTATGGTTCGGAAGGACACCGTCCTGTGCTGGAAAAGTGGCAGCATTTAAGGCTGTGCTGCTGCAGATTATTCTGTATACTGGAACTGCATTCCCACTGATGTGGCAGCAGATAGTAAAAGCAGAGGGAAATGTGTGTGTTCTTTTGAAATGCCAAAAGACAAAGCTTGGCTACAGTTGAACTGTACAAAGCAAAAGAGATGGGGGTGGGGACTGCCAGACGTGGGGTTGTTCATTTATTTGAAATTCGTAAGTGTGATATGCAAGGCAGTAATGGAGGGAGAGGGGAAAGCGGCACCTACCACCCAAGGTCAAGCAGCTGCGATTTTGAGAAAATGGGGAGTATTTAAAACCTTTTAGAAAAGTTCATGGGTGTGGTAACCACTTCATTACATCAGGATGGAAAGATTCATGTGGAACAGAGGTATGAAATAGGGAAGGTAGGGTTGGAGGGCCTGAAAGATCATAAGAAATTGATGAAGGAGGTAAGGGAGAGAGACAGGATGGCATCAGTGGAAAAACTTCACAGAAGGACAAATGAAGAAGGTGTGGAAAGTGGTGGAAGGTAAACAACTAAAAGGTGCACATACTGACCTAGCATGGGTAGTTGTAAGAAATACTTTGCTAGTGAGAGAAGTGCATTGCGAATGGGGCTTGACAAGTTCATCAAGGTGCCCAAGGGAGAGCTTTGGGGAAGAAGAAACAGTGGGACGTGTGTTTTGGGAGTGTACATATGCAAAGGAGGTGCATGAAAGGGTCTTCTGCTTTTTGAGCATCACCAAAATAAACCTGTTGTTAGCATGGAAGATGGTACTATAAGGACTCTTACCAAAAGGGGCAGGGGGGACATTATTAAGGACTTTACTAGCATGTGTTAAAACTAGTTTATGGTAAGTAAGAAACCTGTGGGTGTTTAAGGGGTTGGCTTTCACTGAAAGAGAGTGCCTGAAGCTGGAGCTGCATGAACTGAAACACTATATCAATTAGGATCAAGAAGAGATGGGAGAAGAAGAGGTAGAAATGAAAAGGAAGAAAAAAGATTGGATGCACCTGTTTCACTAAACCAACAAGAGGCCTGATGAGAAGAGTGGAGAATTGCAGGTGGTTATTGAGGTAACAGTTTTTCATGGGATTCTGTATGAAGAAAAAGATTTCTGTAAGGGTTTATTTTTTGTGGGTACTTTATGTATGTTATTTAAGGGTTTAATATATGTAGTTGTGTGCTTCTGATACATAGTTGTTTCTGTGCTATGAAGTTGTGGTAAAACAAGGATGCTCCATATGTGTAGTTTTGTACGTGTAGGGTGATAGGTGTTACAGGGGTGTAGCCATGTTGTAGGTTGTAGCTGCGTTGGTCTAAGGACATAGGCAGACAAGGTTCTTTGGGTCAATCTGATATCTTTTATTAGACCAACTTAAATAGTTGGAAAACAATTATTAAGCAAGCTTTGGGGTTCAAAAACCCTTCATCAGGCTGAGGAAGTTTCAGCAGCTGGTGTGTGCTCTTCCTGGATGGAATGAAAAGTAAAGAAGCCAGAGGCTGGGCTGGTTTGCATACAAGATAGGCAGTCAGTGAAAATGTAGATTGAGGAGTCAATGGGTGAGAGAGAGGCTGGGTTGGTGGGGGAGAGAAGGGGGATGAATAGTGGAGAGGTATCTGGGGAGGCAGATGTCAGGCAGGTTATAATGTGTCATAAATCCAATGTCTATATTTAGTCCATGATTTTTAGTATCCAGGAGGTTGATGAAGTGGAGTTCATAGGCT
>JAGPOW010000229.1:34020529-34032717 GCA_030014935.1 Caiman crocodilus
ATAATGTGTCATAAATCCAATGTCTATATTTAGTCCATGATTTTTAGTATCCAGGAGGTTGATGAAGTGGAGTTCATAGGCTCGTCTCTGGGAAGTGTTCTGTAAGTTTCCTTTGAGGATCAGGACCGAGAGATTGGAGAGAGAGTGGTTTTCTTGTAAGAAATGTGTCCCCACAGGTAATTGGGTATTTCTGTCTTTGATGGATTTCCCGTGTGCATTCATTCTGGTGCGCAGTTGTTGTTTGGTCTCTCCTATATATTTTCCATCAGGGCATTTGATGCACTGGATGAGATATATTATATTTCTGGAGGTGCAGCTGTAAGGTCCAGGAATGCTAATGGCTCTGGTGAGGGGTGCAGTGATTGTGGGGGTGGTGGAGATGTGTTGGCAGGTTTTGAATTTCTTGTCGTGGCACAGTCTGGATCCTTTTGGTGTGCTCTGGGCTTGAGGAAGTGTGCTTCCGGTAATGAGGTTAACGAAGTACGGTGCTTGTTTGAAGGCTAGAATGGTAGGCTCTGAGAAGATCTCTTTAAGAATAGGTTCTCTTTCTAGTATGGTTTGCAATTGTTTGAGGATTTTCCATACAGGGTGATACGTCATAACCAGCGGTGTGCAATTTGTGGGGGGGTTTCTTCTGTATTGCAGCCGTTCTTCACGTGGTATCCAGGTGGCTCTTTCAAACATGCGATCCATCTCTCTGGAGGAGTGTCCTTGTTGGGTCTTTTTAAAATTGGTGAGGTAGCAATCCTGGGTGTTCTCTTCAGTGCAGATCTGATGGTATCTGAGAGCTTGGCTCTATATCACAGCTTTTTTGGTGTGTTTAGAGTGATTGCTGGTTCTGTGCATATATGTATGTTGGTTTGTGAGTTTCTTGTATAATGTGGTCTGTATTTTATCATTCTGGATACTGATCATTGTGTCTAAAAAGGAGATGTTGGTGTTGGAGTATTCTAGAAAAAGTTGGATGGAGGGATAGTGATTGTTGTGTGTGTTTTAATACGTGATAAGTGTGTGTTTTAATACAATTTGTTAGAAAAAGAAAAGAAAAGCGTCTATCAGCAGATCAAATGTAGCATTTTGGCACCAATGGGAGAGTGCTGGCCTGGTATTGCAGTACCACAAGGCCCAGCCAATGCCAGTCTCCCATGGAGGGAACACTCACCCGTTTTTTTAAGGGCCAAAACAAAAATGAAACAAACAAAATTGGTAAGCGTGTTTTCTCTTCTAGGTTGGCAGATCTCCTCTGGCAGCCTTTAAACTAGGCTTGTTGGGGGAAGGGGAAGAAATGGGTGAAGGAAGCCTCAGACAAGCAAGCCAAGCATCGCCTGCAGGAGCAGCCCAGCCTAAACCGATGACAAGAGAAGCAGGTAATCAGGTAAGTGACATGGGCCTGTGACACTGGGATTAGGGGGGCGGTCCATTCATCCTCAGGAGGCCTCAAATGCCTCTATACTAATGTCCCCAGCATGGGGAACAAGCAGGAGGAACTAGTCCTCCTGCCAGCCAGCACCAACCCAGACATAGTGGGGCTTACCGAAATGTGGTAGGACCCAACACATGACTGGGCAGTGAATATCAAGGGCTACAGGCTCTACAAGAATGATAGGACAGGTAGGAAGGGTGGGGATGTGGTGCTCTATGTCAAGGAGCAACACACATCCACAATGGTTATCACTGGGTCAGAGGAGGAGCAAATGGAAGTGCTCTGGGTCAGGGAGAAAGAGACTTAATGGTGGGGTCTACTACAGACTACCCAACCAAGGAGAAGATCGAGACCAGGAATTCTTACATCAGCTCACAAAGATAGTTAGGTCCAAGGATGTGGTCTTCATGGGTGACCTAAACTTGCCGGACATCTGCTACGAGGAGCAGACAGCCAGGTCTGACCACTCACGCAGGTTCTTAACTGACACACAAGACCTCCATCTAACCCAGGAGGTGCACAGCCCCACCAGGGGAGATGCCTTGTTGTATTTGTTCCTGACCACAGGCAATGACCTGGTCCGGGGTCTGTGGGTGCTCAGCCACCTGGGTGATAGCAGTCATCATCTGCTGGAATTCACCATCCAGTGCAAGGTGGCAAAATCCTCCAGCAAGGCAGCAGCCCTTGACTTCAGGAGGGCGGACTTTAATGAGGTAAGAAGACTAGTGGGGGAAGCACTGAGGTCCCAGAGCTGGAGAGAGTTGAGTGTCCAGGAGGAGCGGTCGCTCCTTAAAGAGACGATCCTCCAAGCTCAAAGGGAAGTAATCCCTACACAAATCAGAGGTGGCAAGGGAGCACAAAAGCCCCCGTGGCTCACCAAAAGCATCCAGGAATGTCCCCAAACAAAAAGGGAGGCGTACACCTGTTGGAAGGGAGGGGCCATCACAAGAGATGACTATACCTCGGTAGCTTGGGAATGTAGGGGGGGGCAGTCAGGAAGGCCAAGGCAGAAATGGAGCTGGGACTAGCAACTCAGATCAAGGACAACAAGAAGTCCTTTTTCAAATACATAGCAGGGCAAAAGAAGGTGCCTAGTAATGTGGGACCTCTGCAGGACACGCTAGGAAATCTGGTCATCTCACCTGACGTAAAGCTGACATATTCAACAATTTCTTTGCCTCCGTATTTCTGAGGAGGGACCTGGATATCTCCCCCAATGCCCCCCCCCAAAGGCCCTGTGGGTGGCACATCCAGGCCTAGGGTTAATGAGGACCTTGTCAGGGAACTTCTGGAGGGACTAGATGTATTTAAATCCGCAGGTCCTGATGATCTCCACCTCAGAGCGCTGAAAGAACTAGCAGGAGTCATTGCGGGACCTCTGGCACAGCTCTACGAGCACTTGTCAGTGTTGAGACAGAAAAGGATCTTGGAGTCATCGTTGATGCCACAATGAACATGGGCCGACAGTGTGGGGACGCAGTCAGAAGGCCAACCATACCTTGTCGTGCATCGACAGATGCATCTCAAGCAGGTCCAAAGAGGTGATCCTCCCCCTCTACGCAACACTAGTTAGGCTGCAGCTGGAGTACTGTGTCCAGTTCTGGGTGCCGCACTTCAGGAGGGATGTGGCCAATATGGAGAGGGTCCAAAGGAGGGCCACTCGCATGATCAGGTGGCAGCAGGGCAGGCCCTATGAGGAGAGGCTGAGACCTGAACCTGTTCAGCCTCCAAAAGAAAAGGCTGAGAGGGGATCTAGTGGCAGTCTACAGATTAGTCAAGGGGGACCAGCAGGCATTGGGAGAGTCCCTGTTCCCCCGAGCAATCCTGGGAGTTACAAGAAACAATGGACACAAGGTGGCAGAGGGTAGTTTCAGATTAGACATCAGGAGGCACTATTTCACTGTCAGGGTGGCTAGGATCTGGAACCAACTTCCAAAAGAAGTGGTGCTGGCTCCTACCCTGGGGGTCTTTAAAAGGAGGCAGGACAAACATCTGGCCGGGGTCATTTGACCCCAGTATTTCTTTCCTATCATGGCAGGGGGTTGGACTAGATGATCTCAGGTCCCTTCCAGCCCTACCAACTATGAAACTTTAAAACTATGAAACTTTAAAAGGAGTTTCTGTCAGCACCCAAGGGAGGTTACCGGCCTGTGGTTGCAGTATCTCCATGTGTAGTGCCTGTTTCCTCTTGAGGGAGCAACTGTCCTTTTAAAAAAATGGGAGGGGGGCACATCAAAAAATAAATTAATTAAAAAAAGTTTCCACCAGTATTTTTGATCCTAGGAGAGGGTGTTAGAGCTTGTCAGAGCCTCTCTGAGTTTTTGCCTAGTATTGTAGTAACTCCAGGCCCAGGGGCTGTTCCCTTGTTCCCTCCTCAGGGAGCAACTGCCCTTTTAAAATTTTTATTAGGGGCCACAGAAAAGAAAATTAAAAAAAAATGATTCAGTGTGTTTGCCTGATACGGATTATGTACTTTATAGTTATGGTCAATGTTGGCTGCATTTAATCAACTTCATAGTTGGTTATCCTTAAACTGCTGTCCAAAAAGCAGCATGTGCTCAGTAATGGATGACAGCATACTTAATGAGGTTTTCTTGTATGCAGCTACATGTTCACTAATGCAATTTAGCTATTTGTGCATAAATTTGATACGTGCTTTGAATAGCCTTAAATCACCATTTTAAGGTGCATTAAGTGCATGTATTTTTAAGGTGCATTAATTGTAGACATACTTCCTTAATGCACTTTAAATCAGGCTAATGCGCATTACATGCACACGTGTACATGTGCCCATGTAACCCTAAATAACGTATATTTAGAACTAAGCCCATGTACTTCTTCACTGTTATCAGTGACTATTCCCCCCCAACACTCACACATTAAACTTAATATACTCTGCATCTACAGAAGAGGCACACTTAATATTTTCCAGAGTTGTACAGTTTGCTGAGAACTGAAATCAGTGAGAAGTTTGCATTTGCACACAATGCTGGGTGTGTTAAAAGAAACAATCATGGGTAGACAGGTATACTGCTTTCATCTGGGTCATAACTATGTAATCTATGTAATGCTGTTGAGAAATTGCTTCGGTTTTGCATAACTATGTAATGCTGTTAAGAAATTGCTTCGGTTTTGCTACTGTTTAGATTGTGCAGTCAGGATCCTTAAATTTACATCACAATTTTTTCACCTCATGGCTACTAATGAGCCCTGAAGCCCCGAGACCTAAAATGTGATTCATGAGTCAAACTACTCGTGTTTCCAGATCCAGCAACTTGGTCTGAGCACTTTACAGATCAGCTTTTCGATTGTCTGCAAAGCCTGAGAGTTGCCACACAGATATGCTTGTAGAGTGGAAAAGCATGACATGCACCCTCAAGTCAAAACAGAGACACATTTCTTTATTTCTAATGGACTCTCACCCAGTCCAAAGCCAGTGCTGTTCTTTCATATTTTTACATGCCAATGTTGGAGCCCCAGCTTGCGTAGATACGCATAGATAAACTGATGTCAGTGAATGGGGGCTTGCGTGTGAAAGCATTTAGGCACACAGTTGACAGCCTGGAGGTCACAACTTTGAGGCCATAGTAGAAGCACTCCTGGCATGAAATGTCAGAGGCCAACAAAATCTGAGAATTTTGCTAAATACCTTGTCACAAGGACATGAGAAAGGAAAGGAAGTGAAGATGGACCAGTTCAGACTAGCAAAGGGGCAGTAAATCATTTTGGGCGGAGGGCCACTTACCATGTTTTGGCAAGCTGTCAAGGGCCACAGAGGTAGCCCTGCCCCTTGACCGGTGCCCCACCCCCTGGTTGCCATCTTGTGACTAGAAGTCCCGCCCTCTAACCCCTGACCTTGCCCTCAGATATATTCCTTTCAGCAAGGGGTTTTGCTGTCTCAGAATCAGAAAAATACCAAATTATATTCTAAAAATTGAACATCTACAACATTCATTAATTTGATTAAAAAAAATATTTTCGTCCTGATTTACATGTGCTTGTGTAGTGTACATAGAGGTGATTGCACAATAGCTAAAAATGAAGTCTTACTCCTGTAGGTTGTGGCAGGTGGGTATAGGTTTGTGGGAGGCTGTGGGTGTGTGGGTATGTGGGGTCTGTGGGGAGTGGATAAGGGTGTTGGGTGAGGGAGCATGTGGGTGTGTGTGCGGTTGGGGTGTGGGTGGGTATGGGAAGCTGTGTGTGGGGGAGGGTGGCTAGGTTTGTGAGGGGGTATGGTGTGGGGATCTGTGTGTATGGCAGTGTGAAGGGTGTGTAGGTGCATGTATATGGTGAGGTGTGCATGTGGGAGTTGCCTTATGAACACACACACACACTCTGTCCCTCCCTCCCTCATTGTACACACACATGCACACACGCACACACACACACTCTGTCCCTCCCTCCCTCATTGCATGGATGCATACACATACACGCAGCCCCCTATGCGCTCCCCGGGGTACCGGCACAGGCCCTGCACTCCCGTGGTCAGGCCGTGCAGCTGGGAGCCACGTGGTGCAGGAATGGCAGGTGGGTGAGCAGGGAAGCAGTGAAAGTGTCTATGGGCTGGGGACAGTGGCAGTGAGTGGGCGTGTGGAGCTCAGTGACAGCTGGGCAGGAGCACAGGGCCCGCTCCAGCGTCCCAGGGCCAGCGCCAGCAGGGCACAGAGCAGGGCAGCAGGAGCGTGGGGCCTGGGCTGGGGTCTATGGATCCAGGCTGGGCTGCACCAGCAGGAAGAGCAGGGAGCCAGCCCAGATCCAGAGCCCCTGCCAGCTCAGTCCCATACTCCTGCCGCCCGCCCGGCTCTGGCCCCAGGACAGTAGCACAGACCCCACGCTCCCGCCAACTGTCACTGTGCGCTGTGCACCCGCTCACTGCCACTGCTTCCCACCTGCAGCCACTTTAACTGCTTCCCTGCCCACCCGCTGGCTGCTCCAGCACCATGAAGCTCCTGGCTGCATGGCGAGACTGTGGGGCTCAACAGGAACTGGCCTGGCCCCGAGCACTGGGGTGATCCCCATGGCCCTCCCCTGCCTCCCACTGTCCTGACCCTTACTTGAATTGCCCTCTGGCACAGGGAGGCAGAAAAAGCCCCAAGGTCCCAGGCCAGAAGCTTCTGCTAGGCAGAGGCTTCCAGATGTGTGGGGGGTAGGAGGCTGGGGGTGGGGTAGGAGGCTGGGGGTGGGGCAGGGCTGGGCAGGTAGGCTTGCTGACTGGATCCTTCTGTCTTCCCCTGGGTCCTACTGCCTCTGGTCCCTGTTGTTTTTGACCGGCGTCCAGGAGCAGATAAATACTAATTTTCTAAATTTTCTAGGGCCCGGTGGACCAGGTAGAATGGCCTGGCAGCTAAATCTGGCCCACGGGCTGAATTTTGCCCACTCCTGAACTAGCAGATGTCAGGTGAGTTTCAGGACCGTCAATTTAAGCGCCCATTAAGAAAGACACTCATAGAAATCACCTTAAAATATACTATAATACTTTGCAAATTCCATTTTTTCCATTCAAATTATTTAAATAGATGCAAACCTATCTCAATTAGACAAAGTTTTATAATTAAATTTGTTCCCCATTTCCTAATGGACTAGGTAGATAAGTTTAAATATTGGCTTGCTTAACCTGTCTCAGACTTATTTGTATTTGTTTCTACTGTTGCACCACTCCCTTGCTGTGGCCTCGTTCTGATTTCTATTTTAGAGATGAGCAATATGAACACCTTTGGTTAGTGGAACAATACTGGAGCTCAGGAACATGCATGACCAGAGATTTGGGGGGAGTGGGGGTTGGGCGGGGGCGGGGAGCAAAAGGGCCTTGTTACAACTTTAGGTGCACATCTGTTCATCGGTGTTAGTGTTAGCTTGGAGTTTAGAGCAGTCACAGAGGGTCCGGGAGTGGACCAAGGCCCCGGAACTGCATGCAGTGGCTTGAGTCTCCAACCCCAGCATGAGATCAGTCATGAAGTGCACAGCTGGTGCACGGAGGGTCTGGGAGCGGACCAAGACCCCGGAGCTGCACAAGGCAGCTCAGGTCTCCAACCCTTGGCACAAGGCAGGGCCAACAGTGCATGGCGTGGTTCACAGGGACCTGAGAGGGCCAGAGGTTGGGACGGCCCCAAAGCAGCTGAGAGCCCCCTGCCAAAGGAAGAGACACCTCACCTTGGAAGATGAAGACAGCCTTACTGGGCCCTCGGAGGAGTCGTGATTCCTGAGAAGAGGATTCCCGCGGGGGAGGAGGGTCTACCCTGGCCATAATGAGCAGTTGGAGTATTTAAGTTGGTTAGAGGATCAGTTGGGGTATCTGGGGGCTCTCCACCCCCTCTTCTCATCTAGTACCACGCCTCCTGGAGCATTGCTATTGTTTTAATACAGCTTTTTTTTTCCTTCTTTATTGCCCCCTGGGTCCTGCACCTCATATTTTGTGACTCCTGTGCCTCACGCTTTGTAAATTGGCATTCTATTAGAATATAAGATTTGCTTGACTTCTAATGAGACTCTTGCTTTGATCCCTTTTTTGATTCCTCATCTGTATATAGTATTTGCATTGATCTGTATATACGCTGTTTTACCTCCTATGTCTTATGTGTAAATATGTTAACCCTATAACTTCTATATCTTATTAAACTTCTACATAGTTAAGCCTAACATGTGTCCTGGCCTTGCTCTATTGGGAAAGGAGGGAAACTGTGTGCCGCAGTTTCACCCCTCGGCACACCTGCCCTGCTAACATTCCCTGCATTTGGAGAGGGGAATACATTACTGGGTACCACCCTGGTTACAATGACATTCAATCTCTTTCTGCTCTTGGGGCAGGTAGTCATAACCCTCCTCCCTGTCGCTTCCCTCACCCACAACCATCCTGTTCTCCCACAAAAGACAATTTATAACACTCCCTCCCCCCAACTCTATAGCCCTCTTTCCATAAGAACACTTTTTTTATAATGCTCATCAAATGATCACATGGCTCAGACACCTAATCCTAATTTCAGATCAGTCTGGTACACCTTCCTTGAACACATGCTGTGACACAATCCAGTTTAACCGAGTCTGCCTGGACCTGTTCTGTTGAGTTTGCTGGAGCGGTCTGTACCAGTGTGTCGCAGAATCTCCTGTGTTCAGTGTCCCCACGTTTCAAAATGGTGATGGGTGTGCTTTAACTATAGCTCAAACAAGCTTTAGTTAAAGCATCGCTGACAGTCTTTCGAAACATGGAATGCTGAATATATGAGATGCTGCAGGCATTTTAATTAGAACGGAGAATTAAATTCCGGTAATTAAATCAGTAATTAAACTGATGGGCTAGTTTTAAAGTGAAACTGATGACTCCTTTGCTTCTGGATAACCTAGAATGCATACACATGTGTTAATTTTCTGACAGTTAGTTGACTTAACTGTCAGAGCATACACACATACGTGGAGCAGAGTCTACTTAAATGTGGTGCAAGATAATACAGCTGTGAGGCATATTATTTTGACTCACATTAGTTAAGTTGACTTAGCTCGCAAGGGGTGCCAACAGAAGTGATACTTTTTGCTCAATCTGGCCACAGAAAGCAGTTTATAACTGTGACCAAACACAAGTGAATGGCTACAGACAGCTTCAAAAATCGCCAAGGGGGTGAAAATATGACCCCTCATTTCATGAAGTATCAGATAAAGACATTTCAAAATGTAGCATCTTTTGTAACTTGTGTCTACAGAGCTCCCAGCCTGTTGCTGTTTTCAGAATGGTAGGGGGGAAAGGGAGCACAGGGAGTTCAGTCTGGAGGTTTTCCAGCCCCCGCAGAGGGTGGGGCAGGTGTATTGAAACCCTCTGCCCCCGAGGTGGTGGAGGTCCAATTCACCTACCCCACCCTTCAGCACTGGCCGGGGAGCCCCAAGAACAAGCTCCCTCCGCTGCCTTTCCCCCACACCATTCATAGGCACTGCCGGGGAGCCATGGCCAGTGGGAACCTGGCTGCAGGCTCTCAGCTGCAGCTAGATTTCCGCTCCCCCCTCCCCCCCGAACCAAACAGTGAACTTCGGTTTGGTCTGGAGTAATGCTGTAACTCACTAGGCTTTGAAGAAATTGTTCAGAGTTACAGCTGGGTACTGCACTTCTGTCTGTACCCAACATGGCTCCCACAAGGTCAAGGAGCTGTACATGTGTATACTCTGATACATCTCATTTTAAAGACTCCTCATAGCTTGTGTATGCACCCGCTAGCGTCTAGAAGAAGGTACACCAGAAAAGTTTGATGCTGGTATGGTCTCTATTTCCAGGCAGCATTCAGTTTGCAGAGGCCAATAGGAAGTACCAGTCCAGCTCTCCACAACATGAAGGGTTTCAGAATGCTGTAGGGCATCCAGGGGCTGCGCCTTATGCTCACAATAGAAAACCTGTGCTAGACGGTATTAAAAAAAAGTTAAACCTTATTGAACTGAATTCTTTCCTATCTCAAAGCTGTATGTTGATTGAAAAGACTCTTATTAAAAAAAAGAATAAATTGTCTGTTTCTTTGATATTTTCCCCATGAATTCAGGCCAAATTCTTTCCTGGTGTAAATAGGTGGAACCTCCATTGCATTTTGGTGAGAAATGGTAGTCCAGTCAAAAATTCAGAAGGCTGAAATTTAGGAGATGCAAGATCAGTTCTCAACTTAGCCACAACCTTCCTGCATAGTTTTAGGGAGGTCACTGAAAGTATCCTGTGCCTCAGCTTCCCTATCTATAAGACAGAGTGAACACGTCCCTATCTTAAGGCACTGCTACAAAAGTAAAGTGCATAAAATACTGAGAAAAGTTCAGATACTATGGTGGTTTAGGTTATGCATGCACTCATGTAGATACTGCTATCTATTATGTGTCCATTTAGCCAGCAGAGTCTGGACCATTTACACCAGTGGACTTATGCTTGATTTATCTCACTGTAGAGGAGAGGAGAATTAGGCTGTCTGAAGTGACTACCAAACTCCAGGGTTAGGGGATTGTGCCAAGTGAGTTAAACAGGCCAGTGCCCAATGTTGAGTGATTTTAAAGGTTCCTAGAGAAGCATGCCCGTTGCAGACAGCAAACCAAGGAAAATTAAAACTTAAAGAAACAAGGGGCCTCAACCTGAGTGTGGGGACAGACAAGGGTACCCAATAATAATATCCCTTCTGGGGAAAGAAAAGATGAGCCCAGAGTGGGGAGCATGGGTGCTACTGTTGAAAACACAACCAAGACCCATCTGGGAGTGGGAAAGTGCAGGGTGTAAGGAAGGAGAAGCCTACGAAGAAAAGCATTGCCCTCATGTCATACCACTGACTGTGGATAACACCTCACCTCCCTTTTCTCTTTTCTAACTTTTTGAACATCTAGGCATGGGAGATGAGTAGCAAGGGAGGCTCTGACATGGGGCAAGTGAGCAAGCAAGATGTACCTAGGACACTCTTGCCTACACACAGCCTTTCTGGGTAGCCTCTTCCAGTGTTTTACTACCCTCCTAGTGAGAAAATCTCTCCTAATGTCTGTAACCCAGGTACATCCAAGGGTGTGCCCTATTCTTATTTGGGTGGGATAGGTAGGCAGGAGAGGGTGCTGTGAGGGGGATGCCAACATTTTGAGTAGATCCCTCTTTCCTCCAAAGAGTTACCCCAAGCCCAAAGCTCTTACCTATATACAACTTATACATAATCATACAAATAAATATCATATACATATATTTACAGTGAACATTAACCGATAACCAAGGTCAAACCCTAAATAACATTATTTACCTAGCATAATAAAACAATGTCAGCAGCATCAACACAATACAGCATCACAATACAGCGTTTCAATTACAAAATATAAGGCACACACAGGAACTATCTTAATAACACCCATTCCTTAGTATAGCCCCTGACCCATGGCACGAGATAGTCCTCCTTCCAGTGGGGTCCCTTGGGAGGTGTCCAGGAAGCACCAAGGGCCCCTCCTCTAAGGGTCTTGACTAGGCAGAGGGCCTGCTTACCTAGCCTCTTCTCTGGATTTGCCCACCCCAAATATCTTTCCCCTGTGAGCCCAATGACTCACGTTTCCTTAGGTGACAGCAGTCAGGGCGCTGCTCAATGGGGTCTCCTCTGCTGGAGCACCTCTCCAGACTTCTCCTGCACCGCTGGGCTCCTCTCCACCCTGAGCCCCTCTCTGGCCCCGAGGGCTCGGCTCCTCTCAGCTGCTGCACCACTGCTACTGGCTCCTGGGTGCTGGGCCTCACGCTGCAGCACTACTATTTCCCAGTGCCCTGGCTCAGCACTGAGGGCTCTTTTAGCTCAAGCTGGGCCCTTCAGGCTCTGGCCATCCATCCTTACACTGGGTGGCTAACCCAAACAGCCTCTGCTGCTCCCTGGCTCTGCTCCTTGGTGTGCCTCTTGCGCAGCTCCCTGCCCGGCCGCCTGCTGGGGTTGCTCACAATGGTGCCTGAGCTGCCCTGCCACAGTTTCCAAGGCTCGGGCCCATGCACCACCCCACACACCATGTGGCCTGCTGGCCCTCCAGGGTTGCATGCTCGAGCCACCACTTGCAGCTCCCATGCTGGGCTCCACGCACCGAACTGCACACCGTGATGGGCCTGAGCAGTCTCATACTACTCTCAGGGCTGGGTCCCCTTGCATCGTTCCTGTGCACCATCAGTAGCCCCAGCGGTCTCACACTCCTCCCCAGGCTGCTCCTCCAGTGGCAGCTTCAGGAGCCTTGGGCCTATTGCCCACTGAGGAAGAGCTCCCCTGCCTTTCTTGGTTCCTCTCTTCTAGAGTCCCTCGACGCATCTGTCCCT
>JAGPOW010000229.1:34041884-34057691 GCA_030014935.1 Caiman crocodilus
GGTTGAAATCCCTGCCCTGGGGGATTCTCCAGCCGCCCCTCAGGCTGGCACAGAGAGACGCTTGTGGAGGAGGGCGCCCAGGGTGGCAATTCTGCCACACACTGAACAAATAAGAGGGAGACCACCCTGGAATATGATGTCTGTGGACAATGTGGTCATTTGCACTGAGAGTCTGGAGGAAGTGCAAGCTGGATTGGATGAATGGAGAGAAGCGCTAGAGGGAAAAGGAATGAAGATTAGTCAATCCAAAATGGAATATATGCACTGTGATTTTTCTGAGGTCCCTAATGGCAGAAATGTGATAATCAATGAGAAACATGTTTGAAAAGTTGACAAGTTCAAGTATCTGGGGTCAGCTGTTCAGTGGAGAGCAGAGCTAGATAAAGAGTTGAACTATCGAAAAACAGCAGGGTGGACAAACTGAAAATTGGTGATAGGAATATTATGCAACAGGACAGTACCAGTGAAGCTGAAGGGGAAAGTTTACAAGATGTGTGCATCTCGCACTATTGTACAGAGCGGAGACATACCCCCTGAAGAACACGGAAGGAAGGAAACTGAACGTGACAGAGATGAACATGCTCTGATGAATGTGTGGAGTGATGAGGATGGATAAAGTGAGGAATACTCACATTAGAGGATCAATGAAAGTAGTGGAGACATCTAAAAAACTACAAGAAGGAATACTAACATGGTATGGGCCAAAGGGGTCTGGAAGAATACATGGGAAAAGAAGTTACTAGAATGGCACTACTGGAGAGAGGGGGGAGAGGAAGACCGAAGATGAGATGGAGAGAGAGGGAGTGGAGAGGGACACGAGAGAGAAGGAACTGGAAGAAGATGTGTATGACCAAAGCTGGTGGAGAGCCAGGATCTGTAACAGTGATCTATTTAGATGGGACAAGCAAGGGAAGAAGAAGTTATTTTTGAGAAGTTTTATGATGAAATGTGCACAGAGGCAGGATGGACCTGGATTGCAACTAAGACATCATGAGTAACATCCTGGCTTTTTTGTTAGCTAATCAACTGAGCAGACAGTTTCCAGGCACCAGTGTTTGGCAGCACAATGAAGGAACCAGTTCAGCTAATGCAGGGAGCAGAAGACAGTGCTGTGGATGATAGTATTTTATGGATATGCTTCACATCACTGGTGGTGATTGCCTATATTTTGCATCTGTTGCTGTGCTACATTGCATTTACCTGACAGCTAGCCCATAGTTCTGTAGGTTTGGGGCAAGAGGCTGCAATGACTATCTCAGCCTTTCATATGCTGGCTATTCAGGATATTATAGTTAACTGAAATAAAGGATAAAAACAAAATAAATCAATCAATCCTTACAACCTGAAAGTGAGCAAGGCCCCTCGCAGGCCTGAGGCTTCTTTGTGATACAACCTCCAGGCTGCACGAAGCTTTGGGTGGTGATTCGATTTGGAGGAGATCCAGCCTAATTCAGTGGCTGAATCCCCAAAACTGAATCCAATCAGGGGGCCAATGAAGAGGTCTGAATCGATTCAAAGTTCTCAGAATTGTTGGAAAAGATTCAGGGAGCTTTGATGATTCGAACAGTCCCCGGCGGCTGCAGCAAGGAGTGCAGCTGGACTCGGACCTGGTAAGTAGCTGGCGCAGAAGAGGGGAGTGGACCACGAGGGGACCCCTGCCAGGCTCCATCCTCTGCCTGCTCCCACAGCCACCCCGACTGCCACCCACTCCACCAGTCCCCCCATGGCTGCCCCAGCCACCCCAACTCCCGGCCCTTTATGAAAAGCCCCACTCACTGGGTGCTGCTGGGTGGGGGGGCAATCCCCACTGCCCCCCACTGCCCCACGCTGCACGAGGAGCTCTGCCACAAGGCCTTGCTCTCCCAGGCCTCCCACAGGTCCCCTGCCCAGGCCAGCTCTGGCCCTTTAAGAAAAAAAGGAGAAAAGCCCCAGGACTCACCGCTCCTGCAGTGGCTTCAGGGGGCTTGTATAGAGTCCCTCACACGGTGCAGGGCATTGGGGGCAGCGAGGATTGTCCCCTGCCAGCAGGAGCAGTGAGTGTCGGGGTTTTTGGTTGTTTTTTTTTTCTTAAAGGACTGGGCAGTGGCAGGCAGGGCAGTCATGTGGGGGCTAGGGGAGTGGGGGGAGCCAGGGGGCTTGTACAGAGCCCCCTATGCAGCATGGGGCAGTGAAGGGCAGCGGGGTCTCCCCCCGCCTGGCAGCACCCAGTGAGTAGGGGCTTTTTTTATAAAATGCAGGAAGCTGGGGCAGGGATGGGCCAGGCCTAGGTGATTTGGAGATTCAGAGATTCAGCAGTAGCCGAATCTCCAAATCAGATTTGGCCATATCCATCTGGGGCAATGATTTGAATCACCGAATCGAATCGCCCTCCCCTGAATCAGCCGAATCTGAATCTGAGGCAATACTAGTTGCTTCACACGGGCCTAATAGCCTGTTGAACACATTTAGATGTGTGTATTTTGGATACTAATTGCTAGCTCCAATGGCAGCACCAAGGCTCCAGTTCTCTGGGTGGGATCTCCAAATAGTTTCTTATCTCTGTCCTCTACACTCGGATACATTTTATTTCAAATGAGTTCATTTAAGGGTTAGAAGCAAGGACCACACAAAAAGACTCACTGACCCAATCCCATTCTTAAGGGAGTCATCACTGTAAAAAAAGGGTCAGTGTGCAGCTGCATTGATCCAGGTGCAAATTTTGGCCCCTAGCTTCCCTACTTATTCCAAGAGAGATGTAACCCAGGCACAGATCATTTCTTCTTCACTGTGATCCATGCACTAGTCATGTCCCTCTTACATCTCACAGGGTGCATCTACACGTGACACTTCGAGCACAGTAGACTAATTCTACTGTGCATTAGTGTGGTGGGCAAAATCTGTGCTAAATCTGTGCTAATGTGCAGTAGAATTACTCTACTCCACATTATCATCACCAAAAAAGCATGCATTGGCATTGCAGGGACTAAGCATAATGCACCATAATTACAGCACTTTAATGAATGTGTAGATGAACCCACAGCCTACCCTTTCCTCATTTAATCTTGAATACCTGCTGCCATGATTATGTCAGAGGGCAATCACCATATAAATCACCATCGCCACAGAGCCTTGTGACCAGTGGGGTCTCTCAAGGCTCTGTCATAGGGCCTATAGTATTTAACATCTTCATCACTGATGTGGACATTGGTGTCAGAAGCAGACCGGCCAAGTTTGCCGATGACACCAAACTCTGCGGTAAAGCATCCACACCTGAGGACAGGAAGTTGATCAAGGAGGATCTTGACAGGCTCATGAAATGGGCAGATGAGACCCTGATGGTGGTCAACACCGAAAAATGAAAGGTTCTCCACCTTGGGAAGAAAAACTTGTAGCATCCTTATAGGCTAGGCAGTGCTACGCTGACTAGCACTACAGATGAAAGGGATTTGGGGGTCATGGTTCACCACGAGATGAACATGAGCCTTCAGTGTGATACTGCAGCTGGTAAAGCGAGCAGAACGCTGCCTTGCATCCATAGATGCTTCTCAAGCAAATCCTGGGACGTCATTCTCCCATTGTACTCGGCCTTGGTGAGGGCACAGCTGGAGTACTGCGTCCAGTTCTGGGCTTCACAATTCAAAAAGGATGTGGAGAAGCTTGAGAGGGTGCAGAAGATAGCCCCGTGCATGATCAGAGGTCAGGAAAACAGACCTTATGATGAGAGGCTGAGAGCCATGGGACTCTTCAGCCTGGAAAAGCGCAGGTTCAGGGGTGATCTGGTGGCCCCCTATTAGTTTATCAAGGGTGTTGATCAGGATCTGGGGGAACATCTGTTCACCAGTGTGCCCCAAGGGATGACAAGGTCAAATGGTCACAAACTCCTCCATGACTGTCTCAGGCTTGACATCAGGAAGAACTTCTTCACTGTCCACGACCCCAAGGTTTGGAATAGCCTGCTGCCAGAGGCAGTTCAAGCACTCACTTTGAATGTCTTCAAGACATACTTGGATGCTAATCTTGCTGGGATCCTATGATCTCTGCTGCCTTTCTGCCCCTGGGGGAGGGGGCTGGAGTCAATGATCCATTGGGGTCCCTTCCAGCCCAAATGTCTATGAAATCCAGAAATATGGAAAGATGATTTCTGATTCCTGGTATCAGCAGGTGGAGTTGTTCCTCTGCTTTCTTTTTCTACCCCTGCCTTATTGCTCCTCTGTCTCTTGCCATTATAAATCAGTCAGAGGAGGAAGGAGGGTCTGGGAGCCTGACTTTTCCAAATACTAAAGGTCTTGTAAGGCCCTCTGGAGTCAGCTGTTTTAACAACAGTGAGGTCCTAATGTAGAACGGGCGTTGGAACAACTCCACCGTTTTCAGACTGACGATGATCAGACCAGTTCTCAGCAGGCGTATGAAGCCACTTGCTTAAGAAGGCAAAGGCCGTGGGAGATCTGTGTGTGCGCCAGGGCTCCTAATGTTGCTATTAATGATGCTAGCAACAGCTTTAGTGTAGACATACCCACAACTCAGTATAGTTCCCCATTCCTATTAGGTATTCAGTGGAAAGAAAAGAGCAGGGACTATTGGGCAATAAAATAACTTAATATAATGTCAAATGACATGGAAACAATATCTTCAAGAGCAGCTTCATAACAACAGTCTCTGATCACATCCTCTCGTCCATCAAAACTGTATTTTAGGAAGTTGTTATCTGAGAACTCAATTTTTGTAAGGGGAATCAGAGTATAGAGACTGCCTTCCTGAGCCACCCACGTACATACAGGTAAGGCGCAGTAGCTCTTTCTCAGTCATTGAGCGACAGTGGCCTCTAGTGGCTTTCCCTGTTGTATATGATTGACAGCCCTATGCTTAATAGGCTCAGAATCTTTCACTTGTCTCCTCATTTCAAGTGATCCCAAAATGTAGCCCAGCCATGCTGTGTCTAAGTATTAATTGTTTTGGGGGTTGTATATGCACCATCTATGTTTATCTCTCCATGTTTAATGAAAAATAAAACAAATAAAATAAACTTTCCCCCTTACCTCCCTTACCCTTCCTGCTCTCTGGCACTCAGAATCTCCCTACACCGCCTGCCTAAGATACCAAAAATGCTAGGATATTTTTGCTGTCAGGCTCCAGAGGCCTTACGTACTTGGATATACGGAGTGGCCGTCAGCAATACTGAGCATCAGTTTGAATTTGTGGGAACTGCATCACTCAACTCTTTGCACAATCAATTGATTGAAAATCTTCCATGAAAGTGTTTTTAGATGGAAAATAATTTCTGATTAAGTGACATTTTTGCAAAAAGATTTCCAATTCTGGCAAAAAAAAAATCTATATTTAAGCTAAACATTTTCAGGCTTTTTTTTCCCCTTAAAAAGTGAAATTTATAGTTGTCAATTTTTTTCCTCAGGAATGAAAAAAAATGGTTGGTTTACCCTCTTTTATTCCTCCTGTCTCAGGGCCTTCTTCTGGTCTGGCTGTCCTGACTCCCTGACCTGGCCTGAATCTTTTTGGTCCAGCAAGTACCATTCAAGGAGTCTTTAAACCCCAGTCCACACAGCCTCCTCTCACTGACATAGGGGAAAAAGGTGGAATCATAGAAATTAGGGTTAGAAGGAACCTCTGGAAGTCATCTAATGATCAAACTCCCTGGTTAAAGTAGGACTGTCCCCACCTATATCATCCCAGCCAAGGCTTTGTCTAGCGGGGTCTTAAAAACCTCCAGGGATGGAGATTCCACCACTTCTCTGGGTAACCTGTTACAGTGTTTTACTACCCTCCTCGTGATAAATTCTTCCTAATATCTAACCTAAACTTCACTGCCTGCAATTTAACAGCACTACTTGTTCTGTCATCTGCCACCACTGAGAACAATTTAGCTTCATCCTCTTCGGAAACACCTTTCAGGTAGTTGAAGGCTGCTATTAAATCCCCTCTATCTTCTCTAGACTAAATAAGCCCAGCTCTTCAGCCTCTCCTCAGAAGCCATGTGCCCAAGCCCCCTAATCACTTTTGCTGCCTTCTACTGGCCTTTCTCTAATTTGTCTACATGTTTTCTGTGTTGGGGGGTGGTGTTAAAATGGACAAGGTACTCCAAATGTGGCCTCACCAGCACCAAATAGAGGGGAATAATCACTGCCTTTGATCTTCCGGCAATGCTCCCACTAATGCAGCCCGGTATGCTGTTAGCTTTCTTCATAACAAGACTTCTTTGTAACACTGTTGGCTCATATTCAGCTTTATTGTTTGCTGTAACCCCAAGGTCCTTTTCTGTAGAGATGCTGCTTAGACAGTCAGCCCCCAGCCTGTACTGATGCATGGGATTGCTCTGTCCGAAGTTCTCATTATTGAATCCCCTGAGATTTCTTTTGGTCCAGTCCTCCAGTTTTTCAAGGTCTGTCTCAGTCCTAGCCCTACCCTCTAATGTATCTATGTCTCTCCGCAGGTTAGTGTCATCTGCAAACTTGCTGAGGGTGAACTCCATTGTTCACATCAAGACTTGGAACATCAAAGACTTCCAGGTCTTTGATGAAGAAATTGAACAAAACTGGCCCTAAGACCAATCCCTGGGGCCCTCCATTTGATACTAGCTGACAATTAGACATCGAGCCATTGACTATTACCCTCTGAACCCAAAGATCCAGTCAGTTTTCTATTAGGTGCATTTTGTCTGGTCCCATGGACTTGTACACATCCAGCTTTCCTAAATAGCCCCTATTTTGTTCTTTCACCACTGTTGGCTGCTTACCTCCTCCCTGAACTGTGCTGCCAGATGCTGTAGTCTGGGAACTGACTGCCTACGAAGACTGAGGTGAAAAAAGGCATTGAGGACTTCAGCCTTTTCCACCCATCTGTCAGTAGTTTTCTCCTTGCATTTAGTAAACCCACACTTTCCCTGATCTTCCTCTTGTTGGTGACATACTTGTAGAACCCCTTCTTGTTACCCTTCATGTCCCTTGCTAGCTGCAACTCCAGTTGCTCTTTGGCCTTTCTGTTTTCATCTCTGCATTTCTGAGCAATACTCTTATACTCCTCCCTAGTCCCATCCCCCATAATTTTCTACATGTTACTTTCCCTTTTCCTTCCTTTTGTCTTTAGAATGTCTGCAAAAGCTTCAATAAACATAATCTTTCCAAAAATCATGGGGATAACCACACATGTGGTTATCCTCACCTTTGAACCATACTGTTCCTCTTGATTCTCTTCTCTACTCCTTTATTCCATTTCACTGTTGTCAGGTATAGAGATCTTCTCTTCCTCCCTGGCTGTAAAGCCTCCATAATATTATTGGAGACATGCAAATAAACACAAAGTATTGTTAATAATTGATTGTGTTACATCTAAATAATCTATAGTTTGGTGTAAAAGGTGAAAGTGTTCTTACTACGTTGCTAAAATAGTGCTGTCACTACTGTGGGAGAAGGATGCAGTCAAGTAAATGTGCCACGTGGTGGCGCCGGGCCACAGTGTATGGCTGCTTCAGCTCTATAGGAAGGAAGGAGGGTCCTTAGAAAACATGCCATTGCTTACCTGCACAGAAATGAAGGCCTTACTACACATTAGTTTTAGGTAGCTCCTGGAGCTCTTAACCCCTGGATTGTCCACACACTAACACCTGAAACTAGTTTTAAGTGCACTTTAGGATGTTTAAAGTTATGCCATTCCAGGTCAGGTTTATCTCTGATCAGTGTTACTTAGCTCGTGTTCCACTGCTATGTGGCCACTTCACACAGATGAGTTGCCCAAGCTGCAGTCCTCCAGCATCCCAAGATGCAGTGTTCCCTCCTCACCCTGTCTTCTGTGTGGACAAACTTTCCAGCCCCTGAGCTCTGCTGCCCTGGGCAGGGAGCGTTCTGGAACCAAGCCAACTCCTGTTCCTGCCCCCAGGGTTGTGACCTTCTCACTTCCATAGGTGCAACCCTATTCAAACAGCCTGCAGACCACATGCCACCTAGCCAGGTAACAGGATGTGTATAGGTCTGGGAGTGGGTTCTAGGAGGGGTGGGGGGAACAAGGTAGGGAGCCAGATTGGGTCCCCGTGAGCTGGGGCTTTCTTTCCAGGGTAAGGGCAGTAGCTCTTTAACAAAGGAAGTGCCTTTCCTATCTGCTCCCAACCTCCCTGGGAAGCATGACCAGCACACACCACACCCAATCCCAATTTATTTAAACATGATACCTTTTCCAATTTACTTCCTTTTTATGTCTTTTTAAATTCTTTTTCCCCCACTTTTTATTTTATTCCTCAGTAGCTGACGTCCTTCATTTCATCCCCTTTCCCCCATCCCCCTTTCCTTTCCATCTCCCATTTCATTACCTAACCCCATTCCATTAACCCTCTGCCTCCCAGCTTCATGTTCCTGTCCCCTCCCAACCCATCTCTATAACACCTCCATCTACAGCAGCGATGGAAGCCTATCCTGGCTCACCCGCCCTTTAGTGGCAATTCACAGCTGTAGCTCCTAGTCTGACCCCTGCTTGCCAGCCCTCTAGTGGTGGGACACCTCTGAGCAAGTGGGGGACAGACAGAGACAGTTTGTAGCCTTAAGGTGTGACTGCTTCAGCTAGCGCTAACACCGATCAACATTTGCACAGCTCAAAGTGCAATGTATAACAAGTCCTTTAATGTGGAACTCGGTATTACTGCAATAAGACAATGCCCAGCCTTCTACTTGCTACTAGCTTGACAGTGTCTGCTTTGCCCTGTGTCAGAGTAATCAAGAAGCAGAACAAAAATGAATTTCCATTAACATTAAACAGTCAGGTCAAACACTATAGAATCAAGACCACTGGCTGTTCACAACTAAAACAATGCCATACAATTACCTCAAAAAAATTATTTTTTTTTCAGTTCTATAGCTCATTGCACTTGAAAGACTGCCTCAAATATATATCTTTTTACAGTCGTAGTGAATCACAAGCACAGGAGATTCAGTAGAGCTGATGTTATCAGTGACAAATCTGACTAGCCTTGCTTGGGAAGTCTCTTTTTTTCCCCTTTGATGATCTTTTTGTTTATGAACTGTCAAGAAAGCATAATGTGGGATTGCCATTCTACAACAGTAACTTTTGGGGAAATTCCCCTAAGTTACTAACATTCTAGCATTAAAAAGCAAATTATATTCTGTCTGTCAGACATGAAAAACGTGTTAGTTTGCACCGATTGCAGCAACATGTCACTGAGATCAGGCATTATGACAGTATGCTAATGAAACATACATGTATATAAATAAGGTACATGACTTAAACACAGGTATAGAAACATGCTCAGTAGAGAACTTCTTGCATCATTCACTTGTAAACAATCACTGAACGGCACACTTGTGAACCCTTGCAAACTTCTGTATAAAAATACCCCAGAGATAATATTCGGTGTGCTTGTTATGTGAATTATTCCGCTTGCACCATTTGTTGCTAGCAATAAACTTTTCTTTATACTTCCACCCCCCGGTGTATATATTGACGTCTGCATTCCGGGCACGAACCCAGATTTGGGCTGGGGCTCAACAACAGCGGGGCAGCCACAGACTGAATCCAGTCAGTTGGTGGGCCAGATTTGGCCTGTGGGCTGTATTTTGCTTACTCTGCTATAGATGTATCACATTTGCTTTCCAGAAGCAGTTTGTGCAGGTAACTTCAGATAATTATGGGGCAACCCTTATATCAGGAGTGGATGGAGCCTCAGTCATAGGCTTATTATGACAAATTACTTTCTTCCTAGAGAATGAGCCTGCAAGCAGTTATTGCAATAAAGACATTTAATAGCATGTTCCAGTCATACCTATATGTTAGATTTATGGAATTACTTAGCTATTTCAGGAAATTTGCTCCTTAAGAGTTGCTGTTTATATTTGGAAACATTTTTGATCAAATTTGAAATATATTTCTTTCATATTTTAGTGTTTCAGAACCAGGTAGGTAGACCTTTTTTTGTTGGAAGATATATAATGAAAAGAATTGAAATTTCTCTCTGTATGTGGATTTCACTGATGTAAAAAAAGTGTTTGATATGGTCAGTCAATCTGACCTCTGGAGCCTATTGGATATGTTTGACTATCTTGGAAAGTTTCTTCAAGTCCTCCATCAGTTTCACAAAGAAATGCATGGTAAAGTATGTACTAGCACTGATAGCTTTTCATTGTCTGTAACAGAGTAAAACGAAACTGTATCTTTGAAGCAATTTTATTCACTCCGTTCTATGCAGCACTTGCAGAGAAAGCATTTAGCAATATTCTGGTTTATATGAAATTCTGCACTATTTAATTGTATGAGGCTGCAATAATACATCACCACTCAACTCCTTTGCAATTCGCTCTATATGGACCCATGCAGTAGCTGTGCATTCTGACCTGGACTTACAGGTGTTTTGGGGTATGATGGGTGGCTGCAGACAGCTTTGTCCTCACAATTACCTTAATGAAGACTGAGAGTATATATATGTGGGCATGCACCATGATTATGTTCTGCATGCATTGCACATTGATGAAAAGTGACTTCCTGTGACTCTCAAGTTCTACCTGGGCAATATACTGACAGATCAAGTCATACTATTGCAGAAATTGATTTCTGTCTTAAACTCAAATGCATTTGACAAGCTGTCTGGGGAGAATTAAGAATCAAGGTCTCCACAAACATAAAGCTTTACAAGGCTGCAGTTTTTGTTATTTTACTTTATGGTGTAAAATCTGGGTGTTATACTGACACTTCAGAAGCTGGAGAAAGTCCATTAATATTCTGTGTTCCCACTCAAGAGTCTTGTGGTTTGACCAGGTATCCCATGCCAAGATGCTGCAAAAAGAGGGTTATTACAGCTTTGGGGCACTGATAATAAAGATACAGTCCTGTTGGGCTCTTCATGCTACATACATGAGTAATTACTAATGAGCGTATGCCTAAGCAGCAGCATAATGCAGAACTGGAAAGCAGTCAGTAAAATGGAAACTATCCAAAATAAAGCATTTTAGAAACTTACTGAAGTTTCACCCTGTTCAGACCAGTTGACCTCTAGAAACCACTGGGGGCATATGTTGGGTAAGGATCAAACAAGGTGTTAACTTATTTGTGCAGAGACACAATGCCAGTCTGCAAGACAAGCATGCTGGCTGATGGAGTGACAGCAGCAGGAGCACACACTGCAATATCAGTCCCTGACTTACACCTTGTATTATTAAATGGGTGCATCTACACGAGAAGTTTACTGCACATTTGCAATGAGATTATGTGTGACATTGCAGGGTACATGGGTTAAACGTTTGTCACAAATTAGCCTAGTGAGTAATATGGACACTCATAACACCGATGAGAATCTTTAGATGGATATTTCTTTAGGCTGAGATGTTTAGATTGATCAGTTCTGGATGCCTTAGCATTCTCAAATCCAGGAAACTGATTATGGTGATGATATTCATTAGTGACCATGATACAAAAACAAGACCATACTTCTAAAATGTGCTAAACATGCAACTTGGAAAAGCAATATCAGTACACAGAAGGATTGAGATATCAACACAAAATGAACTGAGTGACCTTGGGACTGGATGAAATAGGTTGGCATTGAGCACATCTACAAGTGCCATTAGGGGGCAATAATAAACTAAGGAGCTTATTGCTCCAGGATGTATTGCTCCTGAGAAACTCCCTGGGTGTGCATCTGCATGTGTGCCTGGAGAGCAGCACATTGAGCCCAGTTACAGCAGCCCTGGCTGGCCAGAGGCCTGGGGGGTCAGTGGGGAGGCAGCCTGAGCTGCTCTGACTGGGCTTAATGTGCTGTAGGGGGGCTGGCTGGGGCTTGAGGATGTTTTAGTGCAGGGCTAGCCAGCAGGCAGCCCCAGCTCTGAAGCAGCCTTGTGCCCCAGCTAGCCAGTCAGCATCTACATGTGCACTGCGGTGCATGAAAAACTCTGTAGCAGGTTGGGACTTGTACTTACAAGTACTGCCCTGATGTGGAGCTCATTAGTTTTGAGCACCTTAATAGGAGAGCACATGGTAACAATGAGATGTTTGTTACACAGTCAAATGTGCAGTAAACTTCTCGTGAAGTGCACCCATTTAATAATACAAGGTGTAAGTCAGGGACTGATAAGAATGTTTGCTGTAAATTGGCAGCTCATCAAATGGAAACATTTGAGGAAAAAGGGGTTCCATTGATAACTGGGGGCCTAGGCATACATTCAATTTACAAATGCATATGTAATATGCCAAACTGTGGGCAGACACATGATCAAGCCATTTGTGATATTGCAAGCACAAACAGTGCAAACAAAAAGTTGCAAAGTTGTGCCCTTTCTGTCAAGGTTCATCTAGGGAGAATGAGTTCTTTAGTGGAAACATCAAATATGTGTCTGTTCCACAGAAATATTGCTGTCATCCAGCATCGTGGAATTCAGCTGTTTCCATCTTCATCCACTGTTTTGGAGGCAAACACTAACCCTTAATTATCCCAAGGGCCTGTGAACTGGAATATTGGCCCTTCCGGTATTGCACAGAGGGGCTAGGGTTCTGCGTGGGTACCCAGGAAAAGAGCAGGGAGGCCTAGCTATGACCATCTGGCCCAGGATTACCAACCTAATATAATTATTTTTACTGGCAATCTGCAAACTTTTTACTGACAACCAACCTTTTTTACTAGCATGTTTTTACTAAAATATGCTTTACATAACCTAAATTTAACTCTTCTGTCAGGGTCTGGACTAGGGCTAGGTTCAAATATTTGATTATCAGTAAAAAGTTTGCAGATTATCAATCAAAAAAATTTGGGGGGATTGGCAGTCCTGCTTGACTGCAGTAGTGGTATTACCCTGTGCTGTCCCCACCCCAAGGGTTCCCTACTCATTCCCAAAACCTGATTCCCTGACTGCACTCTGCACCATGCTGAACCACCCTAGCCCATCCTCCAGCCTTATCCCCACCATCCTCATCCCCTTTTCTTGGCCCAGACCCCCAAAGAAGGGCTATCACCTGCCTACCCATGACCCAGCAATGTTATAGGCAGGCACAGGTACGCAGCAGCAGCACCACATAGCTAGGAGGCGGAGGGAGCTTGGGGGTCTCCTAAGGGATACAAAGCACTGAGAGAATGCTCCATCCAGACTGCTGCACACCCACTCAGACCTGTTCTGTCTGTTTTTCAATGCTTTGCAATCAGTTTTTTCCAAGGGGGTATCTTCATCCAGCTCCCAGTGGCTTTGTTTTTTTTTTATGGATAGCTCTGTTTTTTAAAGGATCTTATGGACAGGTATTTGTAGCCTGTTTTTTATGCTGCATCCATAAACAGACAGTTGGCAACCTTGATCTGGCCTCCTGAGCCTCAGTTTCCCCCACAGGACTGCCAGACCCCATGTCTCAGTTTCTCTTATGAGCCTCCCAGTCTGCATTGTTCTTGACAAATCATACAGCAGGTCAAACTGGAATTTCTTCTCAGCATCATCCCAATGGAGACGCATGAGCAGCACGTATTCAGAGTCTGGAACCTGAATGCGTGTCTGCTCCTGTTACGTCCCAAGTTTGCCACAGGACAAAATTCCATCAATTGGAATAGCACAAAGTAAATTTACACCAAAGCCTTAAGGAGGTAGGGTAGATATGCACTTTTATATATATAGTTAGTCCAGGGGTGCTCAACCTCCAGCCTGTGGCCCAGTTCCAGGCCACAGCACTATGTCACTTGGCCCTCATGGCTCCCCACCAGTCTGGAAATTTGGTAGTGGGAGAGTGATGGTACTACTCCCCTGCTGCCAAACCTGTGGATTCATAAGAGATCTCTGAGCCCTATGAGCTGAATCCAGCACTTGAGCCCAATCACAGTGTAAGAAGCTGGGAGGGGGTGGTGCTAGACCCCTGGGACCTAATCCTGGCATAAGGGGGGCAGCACGGGGTGGTGCCAGACCTCCAGGGTCTAGTCCTGGTGTGTGGGGCAAGGAGAGGGTGGTGCTGGAGCCCAGGGCCCAATCTAGTGCACAGTGAGGCTCCAGACCTGTTGAGTCCAAAAAGTTGAGCTCCACTGAGTCAGTGTATACAGGTGCAAATCTACCCTGCCTTCTGACTGACTTCAGACTAGTGTGGCTAACTACCTCGCAAAGCCTTGAGTCACATACGTCAAACAGCTGTAGGAAAGACAAGTATGAAGCTAGAATGTGGAAGGAAAGGTACTTCCTATACTGACAGGAAAGAAGTAATGGCAGGGTAAAAATTATTGTTGATACCTTATCGTATATAACCGGACACTTATGTTCAGTGAAAATAAATGTAAATTGTAACAGGTGCAGAGAAGGTCTACAAGGAAGAACAGAGGAATGAAGAGCCTGTCATACAAGAGGAAGCTAGAAAAGCTTGGCTTGCTCATACTAGCAATACAAAGACTGAGAAGGGATATGATTGCTGTGTATACATAGACTGTGCAGATAAACAGCAGGGAAAGTGAAGAGCTATCTAAAGTATAAGACAAGGCTGGCACAAAAACAGATGAGTATAAACTGGGCTTGAATAAATGTAGACAGAAAATAAGAAGGGTTTTTCACTTTCAGAGGAGCGAGATTCTGGCTTTCCACTAAACATAGCAGGATGTAAAAACCTAACTACTTTGATGGAGACTGATCAAGCTACAAGAGGCACTGAAGGCACTGACAGACATGCAGGTCCCTGCTCTAATGCATGGTGCTTCACATAAAATGCTATGAGTTAGAGTGACCCCCCGACTGAAAAGACATTCGCCTGTTGGGTCAGAGCAAGGGGCAGGGGTTTCTAACTGCACTTGGGAGTTGATTTGATTGAGCAGAGAAGCCTACTAGTAGCCTCTCTCCCCTAGCCTTGCTCCTCTCTTCCAGCTCTGGTGCTGTCTGCAGGAAGGGAGTGGGAAGGAGGAAAGGGGAGGGAGCTGCAGGATGCGGTTTGCCTGACCCGAGCTGATGCGGGAGGGAACTGGGGGGGCCACAAGGCCGGGGGCTGGAATCCACCTGCTTCTGCTCCAGCGGAGGCTGGGCAAACCCCAGCCCACAGCTCCTTCCCCTCTCCGCTCTCCCTTCCCTGCCTGCGGACAGCACTGCGGGCAGCCCAGCTCTGATCACACTGACAAGTTTGCCTGTGTCAGCAGGGGACAGACTAGACTCAATAATCTGGGCAATGTCCTTGTCCTGTAACACTTGTCCATACTAGTCAGAAAAATCACATGCATTCCAGTCGTCCCGAATCACAGAATTCCAGGCTGTTAGCACACTCTTCCTCGCAACCAAGACATTCATCCTTGGAATTGCATCAGAAAAGGAGCTCAATACGCCAGACTGATCATGCCGCGCTGCTACTGAAGCTTTTTCCTCGTATTGAAAATGCCCCTGATCAGAACCCTGAAGTCAGACAATTAAAAAAAAAGACATAAAACAACCAATAAACCAAACTCAGGTTTATGGTTTCCATTTAATATGATGATCCAAAACAGTCCAATAGATATACAATAATAAAAAGTAAAGTCCCCATGATAGTCAAAGATTTAAAAGTAACTTTGGTTTCAGGCCCCAGTTTGGGAAAGCATCCTTGTACAGGATAGCATTTAAATATGAGCTTAGCTTTAAAAACACCTACACCAGTTCAATCAAAGCCAAGAAGACTTAAACATGTATGCAAACGTTTTCTGGAATCAGCATCTAAAGAAGGAAGGAAGTATGGTTTTGTGGGTAAGGCCCTGGGCTGGGTCCCAGGAGGTATGCTTCATTTCTCTTGAGTCTGCTGCAGGTTTACACTACGACACTGAGCAAATTGCTTAGATATCAATACAGCAAAGTATGGTATTGTAAATGTTTGTTTACTGAGAAGCCTGAGTAGTCCCCTTGATTTTACATC
>JAGPOW010000229.1:34073734-34090755 GCA_030014935.1 Caiman crocodilus
CAAGTTGGTCATCACTGCTTTAGTGAATGAGTAAACATTGCTTGTGTAAGATGATTGTAGCACACTGAAAGGTTAGAAAGGTTGAAAGGTTTAGAAAGACCCACTGAAAGGTTGAAATTTCCCCTATGCATCAGTATACATAATACAATCACTGAAGTGCAGTGTAGAGAGCACCGTGGGAGCAATTATTGAACCCTATTGTATAGATACAATATATATGATATAAATATAATAAAATCATAGAAAATTTGGGTTTGAAGGGACCTCAGGAAGTCATCTAGTCCAGCCTCCTGCTCAAAGCAGGACTATCCCTAACTAGTTCATTCCAACCAATGCTTTGTCTAGCCAGGTCTTAAAAACTCCCAGGGATGGAGATTTCATAACTTCCCTGGGAGGTTCCAGTGCTTTACTACCTTCCTGATGAGAAAGTTTTTCCTAATATCTATGCTAAACTTCCCTTGCTGAAACTTGAGACTGTTTCTCCTTGTTCTGTCATCTGTGACCACTGAGAACAGTCTAGCTCCATTCTCTTTGGAACCCCCCTTCAGGTAGATGAAAGCAGCTATTAAATCTCACCTTAGTCTTCTCGTCTCCAGGTTCAATAAGGCCAGTTCACTCAGCTTCTCTTCATCAATTACGTGCCCCAACCCTCTAACCACTTTTGTTGCCTTCTGGCGGACTCTCTCCAATTTGTCCACATCCTTTCTGTACTGGAGGGCCAAAACTGGACACAGTACTCCAGATGTGGCCTCACCAGCGCTGAATAGAAGAGACAAATCACTTCCCTCAATCTGCTGGCAACACTTCTACCGATACAGCCCAGTATTTTGTTAGTCTTCTTGGCAACAAGGGCACACTGTTAGCTCATATTCAACTTATGGTCCTTTGTAACTTCCAGTTCCTTTTCGGCAGAATTGCTGCTTAGTAGGGCTATGCAAAGCTTCAGTAGCTGATTCGATTCAGAGGAGATTTGGCCTAATTCAGGGGCCAAATCTCTGAATCTGAATCAAATTGGGAGACCAAGTAAAATCTCTGAATCGATTTGAAGCATCCCAATCAATTGGGAAAAAGATTCGGAAGGATGCAGCTGATTCAGAGATTTAGCCATAGACTAAACAGGCAGCTGACAGCTGCCTCCAGCTGGTATGTCCATTGGGGTTGAGGGAGGGGGGAGAGAGGGATTGGAGCTGGGACAAGCTGCCCAGCTGGGGTGAAGGGGCATGTTACTTGAGGAGAAGGATGAAGGGATTCGAGATGCAGGATGTGGGCACAACAGCTCTGGGAGTGGGGGCTCTGCCCTACTGCCATCCACAGTGAGCCATGCCTGCATTTCCACCTCGACCCCCTGTGCCAGCTGGGCAAGCGGCAGCAGGGCAGAGCCCCCATGTCTCCCACTGCTAGGAGGAGCCATGGGAGAAGTTCTCGAGGCTGCCGTATCTGGCTCCATCCCCTACCCAGAACTAGGAGAACAGAAAACATTTCCAGGGACAGGTAAAATAAACAGCCCAGACATAAATGAAAGTGGTATATTCATTGATGGCTAGAAAATGGTATTTAGAAAATTGCTTTTAGGACTAGGCTTGTAGGTAAAATAGATATTGCCTAGTTTTGGTTCTGGGACCACAATATGAATATTCTTCAATGTCATACTCAATTAAATACAACATAAAAATAATGTTGTGATGCGTTTTATTTTGGGTGTTTGAAATTTGGATTCTAAGCAATTCGACCTACCATTTCACTGTCATGGGTATGGGGTCAATTTTAAAATGTAGAGACTGGAGGAGACCAGGGCAGTCAATTTGGGGTGCAGTTCCTCCCAAGCCCCTGCATTGATCTTCTTGAAGCTTGGCAGACTTCATGCTCTCAGCAAAGGCTAGCACTTCTTTATGTTTCATCCAAATCAGACAAAAAACAACAAAGCTGTAGATATTTCATTGATTCCCCATTATACTCTACGACTGGATCTCCGAGGCAGCTCCGAAGCTTCGGAGCCGCTTTGGACGGATCGAAGTCGAAACCCAGTCCAGAGCTCTGGATCAGATCCCTGGCATCGGAAGTCGCTGGATCCGAAGCCAGATTGAATAGCTGCCTGCTCGCACAGGCCTATTGCTTACACAAACTAATCTTGCTTCCTTCAATATCAGAACTGGTTTGTTATTTTACTGCAAATATGGCAAAGCAGTTCTCTCTATGACACAACAATGAACCATATGAGGAAATGAAAAAGCTGATTATTGAAGCTGTGAGTATGCCCGTAATACCCAGTTTCTGAAACGATGGTAATAATATTGGGCCTGTCCCTGACATGTTCTGAGTATTCCCAGGAAGGTAGAGAATGTCACATCCTCTTGTGATGTCAATGAGTTAAGGAAATGCAGTATACTACATGTGAAGCTGCCTGCTTTCCCAAATTATGCCTATTCTTGATAACAGAAAGAGCGAAGATGTCTGAGCTTGTCCTCAAGTTAGCCATTTATTAGTAACGCTTCATGTATATATGGTTTTTTATACAATAAGAATTTCTTTTCTTTAATTTTTTCCCAAGGAAATACAAATTCTCTAAAATGACATTAGTACTATCATTAGTAAAACAATAATTTCTTATTAACTTATTTGATGTCAACATTATGGATCAAAGCAATGTGGCTTCATAGGCTGCATCATTATAATTTAATATTAACTATCATTTTAGAAACATCCATTCTAACCTTATAGATTTAAATAGCTTTAGATATTCTTAAAATGAAGGAACTGATCTATTTGCAAAAGGTGTGAAAATATCGTTGTAGTTTAATAACTCAGTGATATTTTAATAGTACAGTAACTGTCGATTGTTTGGTGACTATGTTTGTAAAAAGAGACTGGGGTGGGGCAATGCATAGTCTTATAAGAACCTATTATATTACAGTCCTTATCCCATTCATATACTCTATAAATACCAAATGGTCATTTGAGATTTTTTTTCATAATAAGGCACCCAATTATCTGGATCTATATATCACCTAATTGAGACTCTTTTCCCTCTATCAAAAAATTAAAAATACTTTAAAAATCAGCATTAGAGACCAAACTTATTTATTCTTTTCCCCATTTCAGACAGTTGTCTCTTGTCCAGAGCATCTAGATTTTGGGTTGCTGAATGGTTGCCAATCCTTAGTCAGTAAGGCAAAAAAAAATGTTTTCTTCCTATCTGTCCTACAGAAATACTCGGACAAACACCGGGTCATGTTTCATTATGTTATTTTCAAACTCTGCGCATGAATATGAAACTTGGATAACACGGTAACTAAAAAATAACCAGTCTAGGTAGTATGTTCTGTTATACAAATTGCTACTGAAGTAACAGCAACTTCAGTAGCAAATTTAACGCTGCATATATACATGCAGCGTTGAATTTTGTACTTACGCAGTATCTGTGCATGATAAATATGTTAACAATTGATGAAGCATTACAAAATTGGAAAAATAACTATAAATGCTTTAGAACCTCATGCAACTTCATTAATTCCAATGGGAATGCATAGATGTAATTTAGGACTCGATTTTGGTCCCTTAAATTTGTTTTTGGATACTCATAGGATTAAGTTCTGTTATTCAAACTTTATTGTAACTCAATCTCTGAGCCCAAATACAGTAGGTATTTTTTCAACTAAGTCACATCTTTCATTTATGTCTGGACCTCCAAAACCTAATACAAAAGTTGAAGAGAATTGTGTGTGACCAAGACAATACACAGCCTACTCATTTTATAATACAAGCTGGAAGAAAACTTTCCCAAACTCAGTGACCTAGGTTGGGCAATCAGTCACCAAACAAAAATCCAGATGCAACGTGGATGATTCCTCATTGGTGGGGCAAAATAATACTTTTTGGAAGACTACTGATTGTGGGTATCTACATGCACAATTCAGATTATAAGGATTCACTCCACAGTAATTTACTGTGGAATAAACCTGCCCTGGGCAGGCATCTACATGTGTGGCCATTTGGAAGCAGATTTGCTGCTCCTGGCAGTGCTCAGGCTTCTGGCCTCATCCTGCCCTGTGTTGCCCCCCTCCAGTGGCCAGGAGGAGCTGGAGGCTCTGGCCACTGCTCCCTGTAGCCAGGAGCCCTCTTTAAAAGCCAGCGCCATGTGGTGCTCCCTGGTCCCCTGAGTTTCTGGCCCAGAGCAGTTTCCAGCATGCCGGCATAGAGCGCTCTGTCCCTGGAGCCTGTGCTGAGTGTGCAATGACTGCCCCACTCCAGGCCCTCACAACAACAACCCACACCCTGGGCTCCTGCTGGTGACCCTGCTCACCAGAGATCCTGGTTTTCTTGGATTAAAACAATAACCCAACTCATCAGGAATCCTGGTTCTCTCTGACAAAAAAAGACTCCAATTTTTGGTTTTTAAAAAGTAAGCCAAAATGTGAATGATTAAAATGAAACACCACTAAGGTTACTTTTTTTAAACTGAAAATTGGACATCTTTCCTATATATACGTAAGATATCCAATTAGATGGATAGATAGATATAGATATGTGTGTGTGTGCGTCTGTGTATACACACACACACACACACACACACATATCTATATCTATATCTATCTATCCATCTATCTATCTAATGGTGTTTCATTTTAATCACAGAAAAAATGTGGATTTTGGGTTCCTTTTTTTAAACCGAAAACTGGAGATTTTTTTTTATCAGAGAAAACCAGGATTCTTGATGGTCGCTGTGCTTCGCTACCACAGTAACTGTTGCCTGGCCCAAGTCAGTCTCAGCCCTGACTGTCCCCCCATGCTGTGCAATCCCATGGATAGAATAACCTTGGTATCTAAGACCCCCTGCACAGCTGCTGGCCAGACCCCAGTAGGTACACTAATAATGTGTACCTGAATGCCACCAACAGTGCTGTCCATGAGCACCTGGACCTCTAGGCCTGCTGCCTGTGGATCTGGTAGCTGAACGTTGTCCAGCGCACCTGGGATGATGAGCAGTGGCTGGAGTCATTCCAGATGACTCAGGCCACCTTTCAGGAGCTACTCAACCAATTCTGCCCACAGCTGGAATGGCAGGCCATCATGACTTGGCTGCCCTTCCCTGCAGACACCCAGCTGGCCATTGGTCTGCTCAAGCTGGCAATGCCTCCCAACCTGTTCTGTTGGCCAACTCTTTCATGTGGGCAAAGCAACCACCAGGAAGGCTGTCCTGGAGGTGTGTGGTTCCTTCCAGGATGTGCTGAGTCACACCGTGCTTCAGGTGCACAACCTCCTGGAAGTGGTGCTGTGAATCCATGCCCTTGACTTCATCCAGTGCTTAGAGGCCTTGGACAGAGCCCACATCCCCATCACCTGCCCACCTCATTGGAGTCACCTCTGCTACACCTGGTAGAACTTTCACTCCATCATGCCACAGCCCATTGTTAACCACCAGAGCCCCTTCACTAACGTGAGCACCAGCTGAATGGGCAGCACCCACAATACCTACATCTTCCATAACTCTGTCAGCCATGGTGGAAAGTGGGCGCTTCATGTCAGTGGTGTCGGACCTCCATTTGGGCAAGGTGGTCCCCCAGGTCCCCAGCCTCTGGCTGCACTACCATGAGTACACATGCCACAGCAAGGCTGGAGGGGGAGAGACTCACCTAGGGGCGAGAGTGGCTGCTGCTCTACCATCACTGCTGGCTCCCCCTCCTGAAGCCAGTGGGCAGGACCAGTAGGGCCAATGCATGGTGTTGGCCCCACTGCAGGCAACTTCTGCTCTGAGGCTACATGGAGCTGGGGTGAGCAATGGGGAAGGGTCCAGGTGTGGGGGCTGGCTGGTGGGGGCCCTGGTGTGGGGCTGGGGCAGGGGGACCTGGCCACTAGAGGCATTGCTGCACCTCAGCCTAAGCATACTGGGAGGCTTGCAGCTGAGCAGCGAGCAGCTACCAACAGGGCTATGGCCGGGGGCTGGGAAATGGGTGACACAAAGGCAACCACCAGGGCCAGAATGGTGTCCAGCGCCCAGTGGTCCTCCTCTGTGGCCTCCAGTGTCCTGGCCACCATAGCAGCCTGCCACTTCTGGGCCTCCATGTATCTATTCTCAAGGGCCAGAAGACTGTCCTAGAAGGCCTGGCCCACCAAGTTCCTCTCCTACTCACACATAACGTTCTCCATGTACCAGGCCTGCAAGTCTGCCAGACATTCCTCTGCCACTGTGACCAGCCAATTCAGTAGCCAGGTCTAGTTCTGGGTCCACAGCTGCATAACTGCCCGTGCATATGAACAGCCCCAGCCAAGGCTGGCGGTGACCCTGAAGGAGCATCCCCGTGTGCACCTGCTAGACTTACAGAGCCAGGAGAAAGAAGCTGTTTGTGAGCATTTGCAACGTGTCTGAGATAACATGCACTACGCCAGGATGCTGTGTATTAGGGCTGTGCAAAACGGCAGTGTTCCATTTTGACCAGTGTTCTGTTCCAGTCCATCAAAACAGTTTTGCCATGTCGAGGCTCAACATTAGGAAAAACTACTTCACAACTAGGGCCTCTGTTAGAGTGACAGTATTTGGATCTTGGGGAGCACTGAGTTTGCAGCTAAATAAAAAGGCTGTAACCTGTGGCCTAGCAGAGTTGCTAACCACAAGGCAGAATGGTATGTTAAAAGAAACATTGCAAGATGCTTAGGCAAGCATTTTCTTAACAATATAGTAGTGTTGTAAGATACATAACTCATTATGTATCATTTGGAGGTAAAGCGGATTTTGCTTATGAATGCTTATGCTAAGGCATGTGGATAATAGCATTTGCTTATGCTAAGTAACCATCTTAACTGTGTCAACCATTTTCAAGTAAGTCTGTGTAAGTCTGTGTGCGATGAATGAGGTGAAGTCTTAGGACTGTGAAGACAGTACAAATGGTACTGCAAAACAGACTGGAATGTGAACACATAACTGGTAACAAAATCCAAGGTAAATATATGCAAAAAGGTGAATGGTGATTGGTAAAGAAGTCTCCAGGAGCTTCCAGGCTTTGGTCAAAGTCTGCCCAAGTGATCGAAGAAGTAGGGTCAAGATCTTAGACGTGCACTCATAGCAAAAATACATGTAAATAAGTAACATTCATAGGTAATTCCATGCTAATGTAACAAACAGCAAACAGAGGCAGATCTTAAGATAGGAGGGAATATGGGTAAAACAAAGGAGAGACAAAGGTGGAGTAAATGTTAATGAGCACAAACCAAGATGTATAACTATGAAAAAAATAATGATCATAGCAGCTCCATTTTAAATAAAGCTGTTGACGAGCAATGTGCGCACGTGAGGTGTGATGGCATTGATCTGTTGTCTCCCTTGTCATTAGCTGTTGCATGGAGTCGGGGTCTAACAGTGTCCACACTGTGCAATAAGCTCCCTTCAAAGGTGATGCAATCACTTACCCTAGAAATCCTCAAGAGTAGACTAGGCAGTCACCTTGCTGGCGTCACCGGACCCCCAGCCGTCTTTCTTGCTTGGTGCAGGGGGCTGGAACCAATGATCTTCTAAGGTCCCTTCCGGCCTTACAATCTGTGAATGTATGAGTGGCCGGAGCCTAAGTCTTATGAGGTATGGCTTTGAAACAGTCTTCCAGAGCAAGCTTGGTCAGGTTCTTTAGCCTCCCTGAGCCTCAGCTAATCACCTGTAAAATGGAGTAATTACACTTCCCAATTCACGGGGTTGTTGTAAGAATAAGTTCATTAAACAACTGTGAGGTACTATGAGAGGCTTTGTGGCTGCAGAAGGGCCTAGCAGGCCTGCAGTATTCATCCCCCTCTGCCCCAAGACACAGTCAGCTGCACAAGCACCCATGTCATGAATTTTGCCCGGCAGCAGCTAGAGGTGCAGAGCCCCAGAACCCAGAATCCCCTGCACCTATCTCCTTGACATCTGGTAAGCTTTGTGGCCTCAGCAGGGGCTAGCAGGCCTGCAGCTTTCACCCTGCTGTGCCTTAATACACAATGTCACCCATGTCACGAGTTTTGCTTGTCTGCAGCTTAAGGTACAGTTTCCCCCAAACTTCTGCACCTATCTCCTTGAAACTTGGTAGGCATTGTGGCCTCTGCAGGGGCTAGCACGCCTGCAGTTTTGATCTTGCTGTGGCTTAATACATACATGTGACATGAATTTTGCTTTCAAGACTTTGGGGTGCAATTTCCCCAAACTCCCTATACCTATCTCCTTGGAGCTTAGCAGGTTTCATGCCTAAGAAGGGGCTACCATTCCTGCACGTTTCATCCAAATCAGGCCAGAAATGACAAAGTTATAGGCTGTTTCAATGTTCCCCATTATAGCCTATGGGCAAAACGTTGAAATGGGGATACATTTCAATTTGCCTCATTTTGTTTCGAGGCTGTTTCAACGATATCTCTTTCATTTTTATTTTGCTATTTCAATCTCGAAATGAGTTGAACCAGCATTGAAACAAAACTGGTGGTGAAATTTCGCACAGCCCTATTGTGCATTGCCCAGCCTCAGACTGGAGGACTTGTGCGCATAGGTGGTAAGTCAGCCAGGTAGTACCCGGCCTAGGTGACCACCAGCCAACCTCACCATACCAACTCACTCTGCAGAGGCAGGTGGACCACTGGGTTCTTGCCAGCGTTCCCTCTAAGCTGTGCGACATACATGGCCACTCAGGCATGCTCATGCCACGCTGCCAGGTGCACCTGCATGGTTGGACATGACACACATCTTAGAGGGAATGCTGGTCCTTGCTACAGACAGCCTGCCTTCCCCATCCCGTTTCCAGGCCAGGACAGGTCTGACTTCTGGTGGAACTTGCTGCCACAGCTCCAAACCCACTCCCCATCCTTCTTCTCCTTCTTTGTTGCCACCAGGCCCACAGAGCCCAGGCTTGGGGCTGAGGGACTCCTGGCTAACTTGTATGCAGAGCTGGTGGTGCCTCTGCCCTCCCCACAGGGGATATCTCCTGAGAGGCACCCTGGGTCTGGCCATCCTCTCCACACCTGCCTTGCACTATGACAGTGCCCCTTTTGAGAATGTTCTGGGTGCCCCGTGACAAGCTGTTTGCATGGGCTGAGAGGTGCCCAACTCCCTATGCCCTGCTGCTGCTGATCACCATGGTACTGCAGGCACACCTGAGGACTTGGCATGGGACTCTGAGTTTTGAAGGTTCAGCAGGCAAGCCCATGCTTCTCTACATTTGCTGCTGCCTGGAGAGGTACATATGCCTTATAAAGCCCAGGAGCTGAGGCCAGGCTGGCAGTTCCTTGCTAGCAGCTGGAGAGGCAGGAGCTCCTGGGGCACTGCAAACTGACGGATGGCAGCTCTGGGTCCTGGGAGCGACGTTGTTGTAGCCGGGCAGTGGTTCTCAACCTTTTTGTACCTGAACCAATTTGTAAACATCAATGACCAGTCCTGAACCAGTAAATAGTTTAAGTAGAAAACACGCAAGTATTCTGGCCCCAAAATACTTATTACACACTACAAGTTAAAGCAGCTCAACAGCCTTAATTTTAAAGACAGAAATCAACATAAACAGGAAAATATTAACAGCAATATCAGTATGGTGCCCTCTATTACTCCCAAGTGACATTCATCATTTACATGGTGCAAATTGCTGGTGTCCCTCACTCCCAGCTTGCAGCCCCCTGGCCCTGCCAGTGCCCCTCAGTCCTGACCCACGGACACCCAACCCCTCAGCCCTGCTGGTACCCTTACTCATGACCCACTGTGATTCGCCACGTTTTTCTGTGATTGTTCATGATCCTTTCATACATTCTTGTGACCCACTTTTGGGTCATGACACACGGGTTGAGAAATGATGGTTTAGACTACATCCAATTCTGCTCAAAGTTACATAGCTATAAAGTTGGTGTAAGTCCATTGAAATAAACAGTTTACCGATTTTTAGCAGTTTACTGTTGTTAGTGAAATTATCAGTTAACTCATTTGACACCTTTTCCCAGTCATTCTTTGTTTCAAGTTCAGGAAGAAGACAGGGAGAGGAAAAAACAATGTCAAAAGAAAGCATGGACCCACCCTAATGAAAAATCCCAAACCCTGAACAAAATATCAGATTCCTAAGGCCCCTGGCAGAAGTTACACTTAAGATGTGATTAACTTGTTCATGCAATTAATGGTGCGACAAAACAAGAAACCCCACAAAATTATCCCACAATAACGTGTAACGTTTTTTGGCTGGTTTCAGTGGCAAAGCATAGGGTGTGCATGGAAGTGCGCATGCACCCCCGAGAGTGCTGGCGCACCCCCTGTCAGGCCGCACTCACCGTTTAGGTGACGAGCAAGGGGGCAGGCAGGAGTGTTGGTGTCCCTCCTGTGAATGTCAGCCAGGGAGTGGGGCCACCAGCAAAAGTGGCTGCGCCACTTCTGGAAGTGGTCATGGGACTTCCAGAAGTGGTGTGCCTGCTTTTTGGTGAGTGAGATCGGCCACCTGCTGGCGGTCATCAGCCGCCCTGGTCACTGACTGGTGTCAGGGGGGTGCATGTGCCCCCATGACTCCAGAAGGACCAGTCACTCATGGCTGGTTTCCATTGCATCTTAAATTGAACATGTCAATGCTCTGTTGACAACAGATTGCCAGGCTAACAACCATGTGGTACAGCCCTTCTGTTTTCAGGGTGCCAAGTTGGGGAGAGCTTATCAGGTGCACCAGAGAACCAGATTCAATCAAAGTTTGGGGATGGAGGGGGGAGCTGGCACAGTGGGCCTGATTTGAGCCAGTGAGGAGGTGGGGTGGGGGGTTGGTTTATACTAACGTGTAGCTCAGAGTGGCTACAGATTGGTGTGATATGCACTGGGTAGCACAGATCAGAGATAAACCAAGGGTAGTGTGGGGGCAACTACCTGCACTACAGGGTTGGATGCACCCCCTGCTCCCTGCGTCCACCCAGTGTAGGTGCCCCAGAAGCTTCTGGAAACTTTCTGAAGTCTCTAAGGCAGGTGAAAATCCCTACTTCCTTCCCCATGGTGTTCAGAGACACCTCCCTTTCCTCCTGCCCCTCTCCCCATCTGTCACTGCTGATTTCCACACTGTCTCAGGGGGTGGTAGCTTCCAAGCCACTTTTACCCACCTCAGCTGGGAACCAGACCTAGACAATGGCAGTGCAGATATGAGGGGCTTTCCCTCCCCATGCCTGCTCCCAGGGAACTGGGCAGGGGGAGTGGGGGGGGGGAACAACTCTCCCACCATGTTGTTGCTCCTGTCCCAGTCCCCAGCTGAGCTCAGCCCCTGGGCAGCCTGGCTGGGGCAGACACAAGCAGCTTTGGAGCTTCTCCCACCTCTGGGACAATGGGGAACTCAGGAGCAACAGGCAGGGAAGGAAGACAGCAGGGAAAGGGTGTATTGGGGTGGGGGGGGCTGTGCTTCTGAACATCAAAGGGAGGGAAGGGGAGATTTTTACCTGGTTTAGGGATTTTAAAATGTCCCCATAGACTAATGTGGTGCACTCCAGTCCAAAAGCTGTGTCATTCCACCCTGTCCAAATCTGTCCCTAATGGCAAATCTGCTTCGCAAAAACATGTGAGTGGTTGTTCTCAGCAGCTGCTCCTTGTCTCTGGAACTCCGTCCTTCTGGAGGTCTATCAGAGGTAGAGCCTGGGCATCGTTTGGAAGTACTATAAATCTTCCTGTTTGCTGTTTTTAGCAAACAGAGGTAGGCCGAATCATTATTTAGGGGGTCTCTGTTTTACACTGCTATTTTAGTTCCCATTGAATTGTTTTTTCTCTTGTTGCTCTTCTGTTTTCTAAGTTAGTCTCTTCTCCTATGGTAAGCTACCCGGGGCCTTTGTTGGTAAGGGGAGCCCCTTCTTTCAAGGGGTTTCCCCTGCCCCAAACCAGGGCCTTCTGAGCTCCAGTCTGCCCTGCCACATGGGAGCAGAGGGGATTCACACACCTCTCCCCCCATTTACCTGATGCTCAGCCCAGCCCTGCAGGCAGGAGGGAGAAGCAGTCCCCCATCCCTGCAGCTGGTGGCTGGGAGGAAGAATTCCCTATGCTCCCACACAGCAGGGCAACCTGGGCTCAGGGGACCTCATCTGGGCTGGGGAAACACTCGAGGTGGTGGCTCCCTCTACATGAGCAGCCCCAAGCTGTGGAGACTGAGATCTTCTTCTTCCCTTCCACCTGTAGGGGTGGGCCAAGACTATGATGGGGAGGGTTGAGTGGGGAATTTCCCAGGCTCCCATGGCAGGACAGACCAGGTTTCAGGGGACCCCAAGCAGGCTGGGAGAAACCCCCTGAGGTGGGGGTTCCCTCTGTGTGGTCAAAACCCTGGCTGCGGGGCCTGGCACCAGAATGGGAGCACCTTCTTCTGTATGGGGAGTCAGCAGGGGTTTGAAGGTGTGTGCTGGGCAGCCAATCAGGGATGGCCCCCGCTTAGCTGGGCTCAGCAATGGCTGGCAGACTGGGAGGTATGCTCTAGCACCCTTTGCTTTCTGCCCTGGGCCAGTGCCGTAGTCTGGCTGCCTTTCCCAACAGAAAAATGAAGATCAGTTCACTTCAGTATCTGTTCAATTTACACAGTTTAGCAAAACGAGTGAAGCTTGAATTGATTCTGCCTTGGACTTTTTGACTATCTGTACATAGACATAGTGGGTCTGATTCAAATGAATCATAGAATCATAGAAAGTTAGGGTTGGAAGGGACCTCAGGGGGTCATCTAGTCCAGCTCCCTGCTCAAGGCAGGACCATCCCCAACTAGATCATCCTAGCCAAAGCTTTATCTATGTGGCTTCTGAAAACCCCCAAGGATGGAGCTTCCACCACCTCTCTGAGTAATCTGTTCCAGTGTTTTACTACCTTTCTAATAAGAAAATTCTTCCTAATATCTAACCTAAACTTCTCTTTTGCAAGTTGAGACCATTGTTCCTTGTTCTGTCATCTGCCACCACCAAGAATAGCCTAGCTCCATCCTCTTTTGAACTCTGCTTCAAGTAGTTGACGACTGCTATTAATTCTCTTCTAAGCGTCCTCTTCTCTAGACTAAATAAGCCCAGTTTCCCCAGTCTTTCCTCAGAAGTCATGTGCCCCAGCCCTCTCATCATTTTTTGTCACCCTCCACTGGACTCTGTCCACATCCTTTTTGTAGTGGGGAGCCCAAAACTGAACATAGTACTCCAGATGTGGCCTCACCAGTTCTGAATAGATGGGAATTATTACTTACCTTGACCTACTGGCAACACACCTACCAGTACAGTCCAATATGCCATTAGCCTTATTGGCAACTAGGGAACACTCCTGGTTCTTATTCAGTTTATTGTCTACTGTAACCTCCAGATCCTTTTCTGCAGAGCTGCTGCCCAGCCAGTCAGCCCCCAGCCTGTACTGGTGCATGGGATTGTTCCATCCTAAATGCAGGACTTGGCACTTGTCCTTGTTGAACCTCATGACAATTCTTTGGAACCTATTCTTCCCATTTGTTTAGGTCACCCTGAATCCTAACCCTACCCTGCTGCGTATCTACTATGCTGCCCAGCTTGGTGTCATCTGCAAACTTATTGAGGGTGCACTCTATGCTATTCTCCAGGTCCTTGGTGAAGATGTTGAACAAAACTAGCTTCAGAACTGAGCCCTGGGGCACTCTACTTAATACTGGCTGCCAGCTAGACATTGAGTCGTTGATTACTACTCTCTGAGTCCAATGCTCCAGCCAATTTTCCATCCACCTTACAGTCCATCATCCATCCCCTAGTTCCTTAGCTTGCCTGTGAGAATGCTGTGGGAGATGATATCAAAAGCCTTGCTAAAATGAAGGTATACCACATCCACCAGTCTCCCCATATCCACAGAGCCAGTCACCTCATCATAGAAGGCAGTCAGGTTGGTCATGATCTTCTATGTATATGTGCACTGCTTGGGGAAGGAAGCAAGGCATTCTCCAGGACATGATTCTTCAGGAACTGGCTGGAATCTCACTGAAGAACGTTATTCTTACCTCCAACCCTTCTGGACATTTTGTGCCATACAAATAATCAGTAGTGTGTAGACTGGGAGCAGGACCATGGGCCTGTCATTCTGTGAACAGGGGAGCAGGCACAGAGTTGAGGAGAGCTCTGGCCCTTTCTCAGAGCATATCTGAGCTGCTAATAATGGAGTATAATCACAAGGAGCCAGACAGAATCTTTTTGTAGGCTTCAGGAAGGACTTGAGCTGCCAGATATCCCTTGTGCATTGTCCCCTTGTCTCAGAGGATGCCTCAGACAGAATATTGTCCTTGATCCTAGTACCCAGTGCTTATCTGACCAGATGTTATCATTCTTACAAGGGGTCTGCATTTCCAGATTTTAGTAATCATTCAGGAGTTTTTTCTAGAACTGACTAAAGCTTGTATTGCCATGTTGCAGGCTATCAAATGTGATCTCCATTAGGAAAGTAATATTTTTCAAACTTAGTTTTTTCTATTGCAAGTTTGCTGCATTGTTCCTGGACACAATGCTATAGCAAGGATGCTATTTCATTACTTTTCACTGGATACCTTTTGTTACTTACATTTGTATTGCACAAAGAACTTCAGAGCTGAACTGCTTAGCTTGTGCTTTGGGGGAAATGCAGCAGTCCTCCAGTAAAATAGTTTTCAGAAAAAAAAAAATCAGTGCAGTCAACCATTATTATTCACTTTCTTGTATACTGTCCCTTGAGATGGCAGTTTGGACCTGTTTTCAGTTCAAGTAAAGCAGTTATATATGCAGACAAATCTGTATCGGCAGTGCAAATTGACAGAGTTGTATATCCTTCTGTTAGAACAAAAAATCAGCCCATTCATAATAAGTCTGTCCTGACTAGTCTGTAAAGCCTCCCTATTCTGTTACAGTGCCTTGCAGGAAAAAAAGGTGATGAAATCACCAGTCACTGGCTTTAAACCAAGCAAATTACTTATGATCTCTGGTATACGCTACCATTTTATCATGCTTTTTCTTCCTCCTAGTCCAGACCTATAAGAATGATAGATGAGTGTGTTTATGTAACTGCCAGTGCACCAACATTTTTAAGGGGTACCAATATGGAGTATGAAGTGGAAACATACAACTCTTAAGTTATCATCTTTTGGTAATAATGTTTTTATTAAAAACAAAATTGTTGCCCTTGTGTTACAATCAGTTTGTTCAATAAGGCTATCTATGTCCTGTTCTAGCATTAATTCCTCTGTTGAAAAGAAACCCCAGAACTACACATCCTACTATGAACTGATCTGGAGTGACTGTCCGCAGAACGTGTTCATCAATCAGTGTCGTTCTTGCAGTGTCAGAGAACTAAAACCGACAATACCACAGGAAATGAGACAGGAAAGCATAGGGACAGAGTTCTGAGTGCAAAATTAAATCTGCAAGGCATAGGGCAATGTTACAAAAAGATATCATTAAAGTGCCTCATAGCAATGCATATGCCATTGGACTAGTGACCTAGACATATCTAGAGAGGAGGGTATCATTAGCGATGCCAAAAATTGTCACACCTGGGTGCCTTTGGGCCCCTTGAATTATGATGGAACGAGAGTACAGGAATAGTAAATAGGACCTAGAATACACAACCATGGGAGCTATGAGAAAGCTCACATTGACAGTTAAGATGGTATAAAGCTCTGTTCTAAGATTCGGTTGTCCCCTCTCTTTTCCTTTTGTTTCATTATATTGATCATTCTGGTAAACTCATCCAAGTCAATATTACTAGTCTTTTGGTAAGGGACTGGCCTGCACTGAAGCACCTCCAAATTAGAGGCACACTATTCCAAATGTGAATGCAAAGTCAGGGGTTTGGCCCATGCATAATTTTTGGACAGTAAAATTTGATCCACTTTTTATTATGCTCAGTGCTGTGAAAGGCCCATGCATTAAAGGAATTCATTGGCAACAGATTTCTGACAAAATACTTCTCAGACAGAATACCTTCCAGGACATTCTTCCCAGAAGCCCATGAGTCCAGATTTAACATTACTTGGTTGAAACAGTCCATTTGCCTCACTTCCAGGTGGTGCTACTAAACATCCTTTTCCTATCAGTATAGATGACTTGTGAATGAAGGACCTGATGGACTGTGTTGTTTATGTCAAAAGATCAGGGCTGGAGCAACACCCTGTGAGAATGCCCCATTAAAGTCGATGACAGATCCTCAAATGACTCATTCTCCCTATGATATCTGCTTCAGAGAAATAACCAGTAGCCAGATGTTGTTTTGCATTACACTAATCCAAAGCTGAGAATGCCTTTCGAAGAACAGAATATCTTTTGAAAGACATTCATAAATGTACAGTGAGACAAAGTCAACGAACTGAGCAGATGACTTGCATACTAATTGCAGCAAACTGGGCATATCTACACAAGACATTTACTGCACAGTAGACTAATTAGCTCCACAGGAAACATTGTGCATCTACCCATGCACCCCTATTTGTCTGGTGTAAATTAAATAACTCCATAGCAGGTTAGTATTTGTAAATGGCACCAGGAGACATGTGTGTGCAGGTGTTGAGAGCTCAGTGTCTTTGTCACTGGAGCCAGGGCTGCAGGCTGGGGTTGGGGCTGGGGGCAGGGTGCCAGCTGAGCTCGGGGTGTTGTGTGGGCTCTGTCTGACTCACGGCTCCAGCCCCATCCTGGCACCCGCAGCCACATCCTGGGTCTGCCTCTGGGCTGGGTGGGTGCAACCAACCCCAGCCTCGCACCTTCCTCCCTATTTATGCCAGAGTGCAGCTGGGTTGAGCTGAGCTCTCTGCATGGGGAGTGCAATGCAGCTGGCTCAGCCTGGCCCAGCCTGGCCTGGAAGCATATGGTCTGGATGCGATTGCAGGTGCTGGGATGGGGCCACAGCCATGTATCAGTATGGGGCAGACAGAGGCCATACAGCACCCCCAGGCCAACCAGCACCCTGCCCCTGACCTCAACCCCAGCCCACTGTTCTGGCTCTGGTGACAAAGGCACTGCGCTCTCCAGCATATCCCAACAGCTGCTCCAGAGCTACCTGGTGCCACACCACACACACATACTCCATCCCACAGCTCCCAGGGGTGGGGCTAGGCACAGCAGCGCAGCACACACACACACACACA
>JAGPOW010000229.1:34091869-34131466 GCA_030014935.1 Caiman crocodilus
AGCTATGCTCTGCTTTTCCCAAATCATTCTCCATTTTCTGCATTTTCACCACAAAAAAAGTATATGGTGTTTGGCAACTTTGGTGTTAAGTTGATATCCTTTTTTAAGACAAGACACTTAGAGCCAGATTTTCTGAACAGCACAAGTTTTGATGTGCTTACGGCGTGCTGGGTTCTTTAAAAAATCTGGCCCTTATTGTAGTTAAATTTAGCATTCTGATAATAGAGTGGTTCTGAATCTTGGTAGACTCAAGGCGGCCTTTGATTACAGAACTATTATAGAGTAATTATTCTGTTGCAGATAACTCATGAAGACCATAACAGACCAGAATGTTTTTGATACTATGGATTCCTAGTTGAAATGTCTGAGTTTCTCTTGTACACCTAACAGTGTTAACATTGCACGCCACCCTAAGTAGTGCAGCACCCCAGGATGCCACAGCACACTGGCTGAAAAATCACTGTGATAATAGCATACAGGTCTGTACCTGCCCACGTTTTTTAAAGACATTTAAGTAGGTCCTTGCTTCATAAATAGTTCCATCACACAATTAAGAACCTGAAAAGAGTGCATTTTTATTAAAGCAAATTTTCAGGAGATAATTTTTTACAAATGTATAATACTGGGGTTATATATGTGTGTATGTGTATATATGCTTGAGTTATCTTTCTTAGAAATTTTTCATTCTTGAATAACATCACTGATTTCCACTCAGTCAGCTAATTTAGAGTCCAGTATTATGTAAAGTCAGCAGGCACGTTCCATTGAATTATCAGGTTTTTAAGTTCAACCACATAAGAGCTTTTGGGGCTATGGAAATGTTAATGGAAAATGAGAAGGGATGTAGAGTAAGCCTGTGCGAAGCGGCAAGTATTCGATTCAGATTCGGCCAATTCAGGGGGACAGTGATTTGATTTGGTGATTCGAGTCACTCTCCCAATTTGATTTGGCCGAATTGGATTTGAAGATTCAGCACTGATTCGGATATTCAACCATAGACTAAACAGGCAGCAGTCCTTGACCATGCTGGAAACAGCTGCCTCCAGGTCTGTTGTGGTGAGCAGGGAAAGCGTTTGGTGGGGGGCAGATCAATGGCCCCACAGTGAAGGGAGTGATTGGGGCTGGGACAATCCACCCAGCTGGGGAGGGAAGGGGGGTCATGGGACTTGGGGAAGGGGGCTCTCACCACTGCGTGCCACTGTGCACCACCGGTCTAAGAGGGCATTCTCCCGCCATGCCCCTTCCCTCCTCTCTCTGCTCACCACTACAGACTTACCAGCTGGAGGCAGATGTGTCCGGTGTGGTTGAGAGCTACTGCTGCCTGTTTAGTCTATGGCTGAATCTCCAAACTGGTGCTGAATCTCTCCAAGTCAATTTGGAGGCTTCCAATTCGATTCGGACCTTTTATTGGGTCTCCAGATTCGATTCAGATTCAGAGATTTGGCCACCGAATCAAGGCAAATCTCCTTCATATCGAATTGACTACCAAGGCTTTGCACAGCCCTAGTGTAGAGCCTATACTGACAGTCATTTGATTATGTTACAATCAATCACTGCAATTATAAAGTCCAAGCATCTTAGTAAATCTCTACGCTATGTAATTATAATTCAAAGCATAATTAATTTGTCTTCTAATTTGTTGACTCAACAAACTAAGGTAGAAGAATAAAAGGTCCACTCCTTTCTCTTTCTCGCTACAGTACCTGCCATCACACATACATTACACGCCTTGTGTGTACTGCACTGCCTTTTCAACTAAGAGTGGCCCGCATTCAGCTTGCCTGTTGAAAGACTGATTGGTAAAAGGTATTAATCTGGCTCTGAATATATCTACAAAAGTAAGCCCTGTGAGGGAGAGGCATTCACTTGCCTAGTTAGAAACATGTTGCTGCATGTTTCCTGGGATTTACACCCAAGCTAGAGCTCCAAAGAGCTTGTTAGTGGGAGGGTAGTATGGGTACTGCTTCAGTAATGCCTCTGGGGGAAAAGGCAGATGCTAAAAGGACCTAGATGGTCTCAAAATTAGAGAACCTAGGTTTTCAACAGATATTGCCAAGTGAAGTAGATCAGTTGTGCTAGGATTCCTCTGCAAATGGGTGAACTCTGGGATTCCTTGCAAACCTGGAGAATCCTGTGGTTCAGAGAGGACTGGACCCCTGAAACCATGGCTGCCAGAGCAGCTGGGGAGTTCAGGCAGCTCCAGGCTGCCTGTGCTCTCCCTCCTTAAAACAAACACGTTCCCTCCACAAACCAGCAGCACAAGGTAATGAAACTTCTTGTTGTGGCCACAAATTTAGACATTTGTGGCATAACAAAGGGCACAGAAGTCTGTTAGCTTTTGTTTTGTGTCATCATAAACATGTATGGTGCCGCAAGGGTAACATCTGTTTTCAGCCTGGGACGCAGGCCAGCTGGACTAATAGTTAGGCCACTGATTGAATCACTTTTAGCCGAAAAGTGCCAAAACGCCTTGGTGAAATGCCTGATCTTTACAGACACTGCAAAGCAGGGTTGAAATAACATGCTGCTTCTTCTGGTAGAGCACTTTTTTTGAGCGGGGGGGGAGGGTGAACATCTGCAAGTGTGGCTCTGTGGGTGCTGAGCACCCACTGATATTTTTTTTGGTGGGTGTTTGAGCCCTGGAGCACCCACAGAGTTGGCACCTATGGTTCAGGAGCCAAATTACCAGGTCCATTGGGAAATATGGCAGAGTCTAGAAAACAGGCCCGATTCAGGGTCTGCTGCTGAGTTAAAAAGGCTAAGGGACAATCCACAGGTTGAAGTCTGAAAACAGAGCTGAACCAGGGTCAGGAAACAGGAAAAGCAAAAAGCACCAGAAGCAGAAAAAAAAAAAAACCCTTTGAAAATATTGCCTTGCTCTTTTCTATCACCTGTTCTAAAAGATTCCCTGAAGACCTCTAAGGACATGAGGATGTTAGGCATGCTCCATTGCTGCTTACAAATGCAGCTTCCTAAAGAAGCTAACTTTACCCCAATAAATACCAAACAAAGCTTTGAAAATTACTTACTTCAAGTTGCACATGCTATGATTCCAAGTAAGCACCACACCTTCCTCCAGGGTGTAGTGCCTAATTATACTTTCATCATGCTGTGTCTGAATTTAGGGTATCATGTGGATCTCTCTTAAAATCACTTGCTGAGTTTTGAGTTTCTCCAGATCTACCTAATGGTGTAAGATCAAAGATGGCTATCAGCTAGGTCCCTGGAGCAAAGGTAGTGATTCACAAACAAAGGCACAAAGCAGATACTCTTTCCCAATTTCTTCCTATTAACATACAGCAATTATTCTGATTTCGCTTCCAGGGAGCCAGGTATCTATCTGTGTCCTGAAGCATGTTTTGTAACAAACAGGAATTGAACAAACTTGACAAATATGCATAATTTAGCAATATACAGGTTTCTGCCTGGGCCATGGGAAAAGCTTTCTGTGATGAAAACTGTACATGCCAAACATATGTGGAAGCCCTGAGCTATGTGCTCCCTCACTTATTTTAAAAGATATATTCATCTGTTCATTTGAATCATAAACACCTATATTGCAGCTCAAGATCTAGTCAATATTTTTAAAGCTGTATTGAAACAATCTTTAACCACTGCCTGATGAAACCAAATTAAAGTCTATCTTCACCTCTGTTGACTTTACAGTTCTCTGAAGTGTACAGCCATTTTCAAATCTCAACCTTATGCCTTCTGATCTGAACCTCCAAATGTTGCTTCATTTGATGCACAGCATGGTGAATCCTGACTCTACTCCTTTGCAGAAGGTGGAGAGAAGTTTTGGGCAGGTAGAAGTATATCACATGGCTGCTGGGGAACTGAAACAAAACTCCCATTGATATCAATCAGGTTGGGATTTTATGCTGAGGATCTTCAGCATCTTTTGCTTATTCTAATAAAGTTTCCTATTCAGCATTTTGTCCCCTCTTGACACTGTCCACACCCTTACCTGAAGTGCATGAACTCTGGCTTTACCTTTGCCTATTCTGTCTTATAGAAAACTTACGTTGCTGCTGTCATCAATCAGCCATTCCACATTACAGTGACCATCCAACCAACCCTTGATTCAGTTCCCTAAATTCCCAAGCAGTGTAAATGAGTCTAAAGACTTCTCTGCTGCCCCCTGCTTTTGTCTGTTTCTGAAGCAGTTGGGTGCTGAAGAGCACAATGCTGCTGGCCATGTACCAAGCACATTCAACATCTTGCCCGCTATTTTTTCAAGCTCTGCTTCTGTTTTTTTTTTTAGTGTGACCTCATTTCCTGTGCTGTTATACCAGCAGTGGGAAAACCCAGAAGCGTGCTAAGCATTATGCTGCTTTCTTGATACTGTATTGTTAGAGTAGTGTGCAAACTGCACTTATCATTAAGAGGTCATGACAGCTGATTGCATGGGAAGTGGTCACTGCATTTTGGAATAGCTAAAAATTTAGAAGGCACAAAAGTCCTAGTTAATTTCCACAATAGCAAATCATTGTTTTATCCCAGATCCTACTTTTGTTGGGTGCTATCTGTATATAAGGGCCTATTCCTACCTACCCCCTCTGCGCCAACCCCCCCCCCCCAATTTATAGCTGAATCTCATTTTATAGATATTGACTATATAATTTTGGCATGGGAAATTCTTTCAGCCTGGAGCCTGGCAAACTTTAATACGTTTTTATGTTGTCAAATTTATTGAAATTTAATTTGGATAAAATTCAGGTTAAAGCAAATAACAATGAAGACATGTAGTAAGAGCTAAATTTTCCATTTGGTTAAATCTGTACAACACCGCTCGTGTTTAGCAAGTTGCCAAGATGTGACTGACCAAATAAAGTGCCCCATTGTCACAAGAAATGATAGCAACTGCTAGATGCTGAATACCATGCTAAGAAGCAAAAATGGGTAAAAAATATTTTTTGCCTTTGGAAGGTACTATTATGCATTAAAAGTTCATGGAACTAGAACCTAATGAAGCGACTATAGTTTGCTTGGAAAGAATCTACAGATTAAGTGGGACCATCCTATGCTTGCCAACCCTGCTATTTTTTAAATCAACCACATTGAAAACCTTGTCTTTTATAACATCTCAGATTTTCTAAACCATGCTTTTAAATATTCTGATCCAAAAGCCTATAGAAAAGGTTAAAGGAACAGAATTCTGTGACCTACTTCTGCATTAGTCCCCACTAAACTGTCATATGATTTCAGCATTAACCTTTGTAATACTTAACTCATTTGAGAGGAACAGGAAATGGCATTCACTCTCTCTTTTCAGAATTCCTGCATGAGAAGAATGCATTGCATTTCCATTCTTGCTTAATTGCTCTAATACTAGTTACAAGCGGTAGCTTTTAGTATGTACTGAAGTGTTATTGGTATGCTAGAGGACTGAGGCATCTTCCCCAGAAACCAGTTCTTCATTAAAGAGTGGCAATATTTTGCTAAAGGAACTGTTTATGGAGCTGGATGGGAATTTTGGCTGCCAGGCAAGGCCTATGACATTGGTAGTAGTAGTTGTTTTTGAAACATCTTGACTAGTATTTGATTCAGATACTTCATGTACTAAAATGCTCTTCAGCTTCTGACCCAGATTTCTACCTGACCCATGCAGCCAAAACTCATGAGTTAGGCTCCCCAAAATCGTGACAGTCTAAAACCAGTAAATTTGGCATCCTTTTTATTTTGTGTCAGATTCTGAGTCTTTTGGAGTCACCTTTTTAAACTGCTCTCTGAAATTATGAGGAGCAGACATGGAACTAGCTTTTTTTTTGTTTTTAATGAAAGCTGAGGTTCTCACAAAAAAACCCTCACAGTGAGTTGCAGGAGCAGTTAAAAGTGGACGTGGGACGGTAGAAGTGGAAGTGGCTTGGTTCATATCCAGAGGCTGGAGGGAGGCTTTTGAAAATTCTCCTGCTAGCACTATCAGAACAAACACTGCTCGTACCAATGAATATTTTCCCTTTAGGGCACGGAAGTTTCACCGGTGCCAATCGCCTTGTTTGGGTGTTGGGAAAGCGCGATCATATAACTGAGCAAAGTGATCTCACTGACTGACAGCGACTGGGAGCAGTTATTGGGCAAGAGCACCACTGGGAGAGTGCCAGGGGGCTTGAGTGAACCGATACTGTTTGTAGCGTTAGACTGAGGAGTGCCTGGCCTCGGGGCTGTAGTAATTTCACAGACCTCTGTACTACACTTGATTATGAATTCCCTCTTCTTTGCAGCTTATGCAGATTGTCTTGATGATATAAAAACAAGTGCCGCTATGGGGACACATCTACATGAGATGTTTACTGTGCAGTTGACTGATAAGTTGTGCAGTAAAAGTTTCAGCATCTACACATGCTCCCCTATTAGGCTAGAGTAAATGAATTTGCTTTGCAGGACTGGCTGGCTGGGGCACGAGGGTGCTTCAGTGTGGGAATTGCCAGCTGGCTAGCATCACACTAACGCTCCCTTGCGCTCCACAGCAAAGTGAGCTGGGGGGCAGCTCCTCATGCGCAGTAATACCACGTGTAGACATGCTCTGTTGGTAGCTGAAATAATGCAAGATACACCAAGTAAGAACATATGTGGGCAACAAGTTTCAGCTGCCTCACTGATGTCAGAGGCCAGTAACTTGAGATAGAAGGATAAGTCTTATAGCTGGGAATAGAACACAATATATTTTTAAATCTTTGAAGAAAAGGCCACACTTTAAGGTGATCCTTTTTTTTTCTTTTTTCCCTGGTGGTCAGGGTTAGTTGTACAGGTGGGGAAGGCTTTCAGCTGCAGACTCAAGTATACGTGTGTCATTGTAGAACTATATGCTTAGGAAGTAGATTTATACTTACATTTCTCTCTGGACTTTTGGGGGGGGACAAAAAAGGAAATTATTTTTTACTTCAGATATTAACCAAGTTTGAATTCAAACAGGAAAAGTAAAGGAAAATCAGATACATTAGCTTGCTAATTTGTTTTTATATTAGATATACTGATAGAAAAACGCAGGAGGGGAAAAGCAACTTAAAAACAAATAGACCAGAACCATTAATATAAATTAACATAACTGATTTGACTTCAGTGAAGCTGCACTGCTGTGCAGTATCGTTTCATAGATGTTAGGGTCGGAAGGAACCTCAATAGAACATCGAGTCCAACACCCGACACCGGGCAGGAAAGAGCGCTGGGGTCAGACACCCCCGGCCAGGTGCTTGATCAGTCTCCTCTTAAAGACCCCCAAGGTCGGGGAGAGCACTTCTCTTGGAAGCCCATCCCAGATTCTGGCAACCCTTACCATAAGAAGTTTTTCCTGATGTCCAACCTAAATCTGCTGTCTGTCAGTTTGTGGCCATTGTTCCTGGTTATTCCGAGGGGTGCCCTGGTAAACAGAGCATCACCTATTCCCTGCTGCCTTCTGCTGATGAATTTGTAGGTGGCCACAAGATCGTCTCTCAGCCTCCTCTGAGATCCAGGTCCCTCAGTCTTTCCTCATAGGGCTTGTCCTGCAAGCCTTTAACCATACAAGTGGTCCTCCTTTGGACCCTCTCAATGTTATCCATATCCCTCTTGAAGTGCGGCGCCCAAAACTGGACGCCTTACTCTAACTGCAGCTTGATCAGTGCCACATAGAGGGGAAGTACCACCTCCCTGGACCTGTTTGTGATGCACCTGGTAATGCTTGATAGAGTGTGGTTAGCTTTACTGATTACTTCATGATGGCTCATATTCATCTTGGAGTTAACGATGACTCGGAGATCCCTTTCTGCTAATGTGCTGCTGAGAAGGTCACCCCCAGCCGATAGGTGTGTTAGTGATTCCTTCTCCCTAAATGCAGCACTTTGCACTTGTCTTTGAACTGCATCCTATTCTTTTCTGCCCATTTTTCCAACCTGTCCAGGTCCACCTGGATTCAATTCCTTCTCACTAGTGTGTTTACTTTACCCCATAATTTTGTGTCATCCACAAATTGGACAGAGTGTTCTCCATGCCCTCATTTAAGTTGCTGATGAAGACATTGACTAGTACAGGTCCAAGGACCAAGCCTTGAGGGACCCCACTGCTCACATCTTTCCAGGTCGATACCGACCCGTCCACCACCACTCTCTGGGTGTGACCCTTAAGCCAATTGCCACCCACCGGACCATGGAACCATCTTTGTCACAGCTGCTCAGTTTGTTTATGAAAATAGGATGAGATACCATATCAAAGGCCTTCTTACAATCTAAGTACATGACATCTACCTTGACTCTTGCATCTAAGCATTTTATGACCTGGTCATAAAAAGAAACAAAGTTAGTCAGGCAGGATCTACCTGCTATGAACCTATGCTGGTTGCCCATCAGCATTATTTTTCCTGTTAGACTCCCACAAATGTGATCCTTGATATTTTTTTCAAAGGTTTTCCCAAGGATAGAGGTTATACTAACCAGCTTATAATTACCCGCATCCTCCTTCCTCCCTTTCTTGAAAATAGGAACCACACTGGCCCTTTTCCAGTCCTTTGGGACCTGACCTGAGCACGAGTGCTCAAACAGTTGTGCCAGTGGCTCTGCTATGACATTGGCCAATTTTTTCAGCAGCCTTGGATGAAGATCATCCAGGCCTGCTGACTTAAACACATTCAGCCCCTCAAAGTGTCCCGTTACTAGGTTGGTGCTTTCTGTTGGTGGGCTGGTGTTCCTCCTGTGCCTATCTATAATGCAATTGGGAGATTTGTCTTGATCTGTGTTCAGGAATACAGAGGCATAAAACCCATTGAAGAGCTCAGCTTTATCCTTCCTATCTGTCACCAACTGTCCTAGTTTGTCCTGTGGGGTCCTATGTTACCCTGTGCCTTCTTTTGGCTCCCTATGTACCTGAAGAAGGACTTTTTGTTGTCCTTAATTGTTGTCGCCAGCCTGAGTTCCATTGCTGCTTTGGCCTTCCTAACTGATTCCCTGCAAGTGCAAGCCAAGGAGATATGCTCCTCCTTAGTAGCTATCCCCTGCTTCCACAGCCTGTATGCCTCTTTCTTTGCCCCTAGGATTTCCTAGATTCTCCTGTTCACCCAAGAGGGTTTCTTGGCCCCTTTGCTCCCTGTTGTGTGGAATGGGATTGTCTCCTTCTGCATCTGAAGGATTGCTCCCTTGAGGAATGACCACCTTTCCTGAACTCCCAATTCACCAGTGCTCTTGATCTTCAATGCCTCGATAATTAATTTCTTGAGCATATTGATGTTATTAGCCTTTCTGAAGTCTAGCCCTTCTGCCCTGCTGGTTACTTTTCCCACCCTATGCCAGATAGTGAATTCAATCAATTGATAGTCAGTATCCCCTAAGTTACCTACAGATCCCCCACCAGGTAGCTAGCACCAAGTCCAGCAAGGCATTTCTCCTAGTGTGGTAGATGAAGGTACCGTATATCTCATGTGTTACACGAAGGTCCTGCCTGCAGGTTAAGATTTGGCTGACTGCTCCTCCCAGCAGATGTCAGGGGAGTTTAGGTCACCCATGACAACCATGTCCCTTGACTGTACAGCCACTGAGAACTGTCTTGAGAAGTCCAGGTCTAGCTCATCCTCCTGGTGTGGCGGTCTGTAGTAGATCCCCACTACTCTGCTGTGGAGTTTATTAGTTTACTCCAGCTTCATAGCGCTGCATGTGTAGACACAGAGACATTTACTGTGGAGCTAATTAGTAGAAATCAGTAGTAGAAATTTCGCTGCCCATTTTGTTTTGACGCTGTTTCGAGCTGCTTTGACCCTGAAACAGCAAAGTTGAAATGAAACAGAGAGGCTCAAAACAGAATTGAAACGAAACAGGGCTGGTCGAAACATTTTGAAAAGTTCAAAATGTCTTGAATTTTGACTGAAGCTGAGCTTACCTTTAATGGCTTCCCTGCAGGGAAACAGAAAGTAAAGTTAGGGGCGGGAAGGGGAGGAGGGGAGAAGGTGTGTGCGTGGGGAAAGGAGCGCTCTCTTTATTGACATATACGTAGCTGGCCAGTGACTGTCACCCTTCTCTGAGGCCCCTTCCAACCCAGTGCTCTGGGAGAGGGACAGAAAATCTTCACAAAAAGGCAGCGTTTTTTTTAACTGCCCTGCTTTCTGTTTTGGGGTCACTTAGTGAGCTGTCTGATCTAGCAGTTCTCTGTCAGACCACTACAGCTAGGAGCACTGATTTTCTAAAGGATTCCCTGCTTGCTACCCTTGCTAGAGGGATTTCAGAATACCTTCTTCTTGTAGGTGCTTTTATTTTATTATTATATTCATTGATTTATTCTTTTGAATCTTAAACTTATATTGGATCGGGTTACAATAGAATTTACTCTATATAGGAATTTACTATATATAGTTGTTTTTATATGGTCATTCTTTTCAATACACCAATGCTTTTGAGTTTTTCTACACACACGGACATATTTTTATCGGGTTTATAAATCTCGCCACTGCACCACACCTACAGTTTTCAGTTTATATAGGAACACATTTATCTATTTATTAAGAAGGAAGACATGAAACGCATCCTGAAGCGTGCTGGAAAGGCAGGTGGCCAAACTGGCCAGCCTTCAGGGAGAGGTGGAAGAGGGGTAGAGGGAGAGCTGTAAGTTCCTCCCCCCCTGCCCAAACTGAGATGCAGCCTCCAGCTAAAAGGGATGAGGCAGCAAGGAGAGGGTAGCAGTGCCACAGCCACTGCCTGTGCCCGAGACTGCATCCCATCCACATGCACCAGCCGTAACCCTCCCCACCCCCACCATGATGACAGCCACAACCAGCAGCACCAGCACAGCAGCCTACTCCACCCCTTTGTCACTTCCCATACTGAGTCTTCCAGTGCCACAAGAAGAGCTGGATCTGGATCTTAGTGCCCTAGCAAAGGAAATTATGGGGAAGGAGAGGGAATCAGCTGCGTTTGTGCTCAACACCCCTCAAGTTTCCCTTTGAGCCAGGTCTCCTTCCCCAAAAGGAGGTTTATGTAGAGGTGGAGGCAAGTGGCTCAGATGAGTCCACTCCTCTTGCTGTGCCTCTGCCTGCTAAGGAGGGGGAAAGTAGAGAAGCATCCACTGATGCACCCAGACCCCGGAAGCAAGCTGGTACTGTGGTCAGGGATCATTTTGAGCCAGAAGATGATCCCACGTACGCTAGCTGCCTGCACTGCCAAGCCAAAACCAGCTGGAGCAAAGGAACAAAACATATGACCACCACCGGGATGCTAATGCATCTCCACAGGCACCACCCCCTTGCTCTCGCTCCTCCTCAGCCTGGCACCAGTGGGAGCGTGCCCAAAGGGAAGTCTTTCACCTGCTCCAAAGCTCCTGTCCCTTCAAAGCAGAGGCAGGCCACACTGGAACAGTGGGGAAAAAGCACACGAAAAGTGGGGCGCATTGCAAGGCTGAGCAAGCTCGCCCAGAGTATTGGGGAAATGCCTGCTACCGATGGCCAGCCCTTCTTCTCTGAGCAGCCAGGGTTCAGGAGGCTCATGGCGCTTGTAGTCCCATCAGGCCAAGTGCCCACACTCACCACCTTCAGTAGGAGGGTGGTGCCATCCCTGTATGAAGCATGAGCGGAGTACTTGGGGGATGAGCTGTGCAAGACAGGTCTGCTGGTCACCGTACACTTTACCTTGGACATCTGGAGCAGCCAGAGTGGAGGTCATGCCTACCTCTCCCTCACAGGGCACTGGTATGACCAGTCAAGCCATGTGTGGGCTCTCCTTCAAGCTGAGGTGCTGGATGAGTCCCACACAGCAGCAGAGACCATGGGGGCCATGAACTGCCTGATGCAGGCGTGGATCATTGGGCATGGCAAGCTAGCCCGTGGCTTCATAGTCACTGACAATGGGGCCAATATGGTCAAAGCGGTCTGTGATATCAACTTTGTTGGCATCTGCAGTATGGCACACAAGTTGCACCTTGTTGTCAGGGATGCCTTGGAGGGGGATAGGGTTGCTAGTGATGGCACCAGCACCACCAGCAAGCTCATTTCCAAATGCAGAAAGGTGGCAGGCTCCTTCCACTGTACCATCAGAGGGGCAAGATGCTGTGGGACAAACAAACAGAGCTGAGCATCTCGCAGCACAAAATCATGCAGGATGTGGAGACTCGGTGGAACTCCACATACCTCATGCTCAAGAAGCTGGTGAAGCAACAGAAGACCATCCATGAGATGGCCTTGCTTGGGGAGTTCAGGATCAGTGGCCCCCTGAACAAAGCTGAGTGGGATGCCCTCTCCCAGATCTGGGTAGTCCTCAAGCCCTTCCTTGAGGCCACCAAGAGCCTCAGTGCTGCTGATGCCCTCCTTAGCAAGGTGATCCCCATAGTGAGGGAACTTCAGAGCCAAATGGAGAGCTTCCGGGGGATCAATGTTCCTGGCTGGGGCAGGCCACTGTCACCAGACATGCAGGCACTCGGGAGGTGGCTGAAGGAGGGCATCAGGAAATGGCTTGATCCCTTGCAGTCCAGTACAGTCCATGTGCTGGCCACCATGTGTGACCCAAGGGTGAAGGGGACCGTATGTGGCAGCCAAACACTGACTCAATAGATGAAGGTGCTGGTGAAGAAAGTCATGGAGGCAGAATGGCAGAGGTAGGGCGACGTGGAACAGGGGGATCCACTGTCTCATGATAGCACGTCATCCACGAGCCGGTCTTGTCCTCCACCACAGGTGCTGCCAATGTAGACTGAAGTCATGGCTTTTATGGTGGGGTCCAGAGCCACCAGACCCCAGCACCAGACAGGTAGTGTTTACACCTTGGTGGCTGTCTATCTTGCCTAGGATATGGAGCCACTCATTTCATCAGCCTCCTAGGTAGTAGGTACAGAAACGCGTGGACTCTATGTAGATTAGACAGTGGAATTCTGACACACTGCGACTGGCCGGACATCTGACTCCCCAGGCACCTCCGCACGTTTACCTGTGCTGCTATATCCCCCTTTCCCTCCCCCACCCCCTACCCCAGCCTGTCCCTCACCCCCTGATGCCTCCATTTCCATTTTCACTGGCTGGCTTTCTTGCCTGCATTGCGTGCCAGGCCAGCCTCTGGCTTCTTTACTATTCCTTCCATCCAGGTCCAGGAGACACACCAACTGCAAGTACTTCCTCAGCCTGACAAAGCGTTTTTCAACCTGAAAGCTTCCTAAGAGATATTTCTCTACCTATTCTGTTTTTTTTTCATAATAAACATACAAACATAAAAACACAAGGTAAGGCATCACAAACACCATGAGTAACATATATCCAACAAAACATCTTTCCTTCTTGCTTCCAATTCCTTTATAAAAAGAAAGGCTCTGTGACAGTTCTGTTTGGGTACCTTAGATGCTGCTGGTGCTATTGCTGTTGAACCAGCTACATTATTTTCATCTGACAGTGGTGGACTGGAATGAGGCTGTAGGGGAGGAGGAGACCTCACTGGGGCACGCTGTCATGTTTTGCAGAGGCCCCAGCACCAGGGACGGCACACCTGAACATAGACACAGTGTCACGAGCACCCATGTCATGAGTTTTGCCTGTCGACAGCCAGAGGGGTAGGGCCCCAGAACCCTGAACCCCACAGCACCCATCTTGTTGAGACTTGGCAGGCTTCATGGCCACAACAGGGGCTGGCAAGCCTGCAATTTTGACCCCACTGTGGCTTCACGCATACAAGTGACAGGAGTTTGGGTCTCAAGATTTTGGGGTGCAGTTTCTCTGAACCCCCTGCACCTATATTCTTGATACTTGGCACATGTCATGCCCTCAGAAGATGCTACCATTCCTGCAAGTTTCATCAAATTCTGGCTAGAAATGACAACGTTATAGCCTGTTTTGACCTTCCCCCTTATATCCTATGGACGAAATGTCGAAACAGGGTTAAAACGGCAAAACGTTTTGATGAAATGAACCAGAACAGCCATTTCAACTCAAAAAAAAAAATCAAAAAAACCCACTGTTCTAGCGAAATGTCAAGACACTGATTGAAACTAAACGCTTCCGTTTCGCACAGCCCTACTGATTAGTCCACTCTGCAGTAAACGTCTCATGTCGATGCACCCACTGAGTCTGAGAAAACACGTTCTCCAATGTGACAGTTATCCTCATTGTCAGAAACAGAACTGGCTGAAATGTAAAATTTTCAATTCATGGGAAAACTTCCAGCTTGATGAGGTCCAAAGCCAATTATAGTCCAAAGTTCCTGCAAACTTAAATTTGCAACTTGCAGCAGCTTACCAAAAGTGACATTCTGGGCAGTTTCACTCTTTATTGTCAAAAATATCAACTTAATGGAATAGTTGCATGAGGGACTATCAGGATTCTGGGCACCCCATGCAGAATGCCTTTGGAGCCAAGGACACAGGAAGCAGACTCCAAGGCTCCTAGGCTTTGAGTCCCAGCTCCACAGCAAAGAGTCTGGAACGGTGCTTCTCAGTCTTTTTGGACTCAGGGCACCCCCTCGCTGGACTTAAGGCATCCCAAGTGCTTCCTAAAGTATAGTAGTCTTAAGGGCAGTGAAACGTATCTCTGCTAATCATATATGCTCTAGGATGCTCCACCTACTTGCTATCAGAAGTTAAGGGACAAAAATGTGCTTACATAGGAGGTCAGCATTTAGTCTGTTATATTCTCCCTTACCACTCCAAAAAGGCCATAATCTCTACACATAACAGCAGATAAACAGGAAGCATTCCTGAAACCATAATCCTTAAAGAAGAAAACAAGCTGAAATGTTATACTTCTATCTAGATTTTGTGTTTCCTATATTATTAATGCCTAAATGTATTGTTACTGAAAGAGACCAGAGAGAGAAAAAATGATGATACACCCAAAAAGTGTTTATATTGGGTATATAATAACACTTGTGTATGGTCAATGTCACTCTTTCCTCTCTACAGCCAGTATGGATGACATGAAAAGATACCTTTGAAACATTTTAACTGACCTCCAAGATGCCTTCCCTTATGCACTGTGGTCATGTCTACACAGGACACTGACTGTGTAGTTCTTACTGCTCAACTGCACAGTCATTTAGTTCTTGTATAAACAAGTACTAAATGTCTATACAATAATCCAAGTTACTGCACAGTAGCACCAACAAATGTTTTTCATGATGCTACTGTGTAGTAGCCTAACAGTACTGTGCAGTAGCATTGTGGCACTGCTCTTGCCAGTGCACAGTAGTATCAGGCTCCTTCCCAGTCAGCATCTTGTGTCGATGCATCCTGTGATAACTAAAGTTTAACCACTTTGCTCTGGAGTAGGGAAAATCCAGATCAACAGAATTCAAAGATTCACAGGTCCCCAAGCTTCTTGAGGAGATCCAGATGAATCTCCAAGATGATCCAGATTGCCTACTCACTCAGGAGGGAGGTACCTACCAGCTGCTATTGGGAAGTCTAGGCATAGGTACATGTTTGAACTCAACTGATACAAACTCCTTTTTTATAGTTTAGGCATCTACTGAAATGGAAGAACTCCGGGCATTTGGGGTCCAGATCGCTCAGAGGGGAGAAGTAGAAATATCGTAAAAAACGCTTCCATCTTGAAAAAGCTCTCCTTATCCACTATTTTCAATGGAGCTGTACACTTCTTCTCACTATCAGATACTTTCCCACCTGCACCCACTACCATCTCCCAAACACAGGACATGTCTACATGTGCAATTAATTCACATGAATAAACTACAGAGCAAATTGCTCCACAGTAAACTATTCCTGGGCACAGTGTCTACACATGCGATGGGGTCAGGACCAAGTTGAGCTGGGAGGAGCTGTTTAGACCATGGCTTCTCCTTTCCTGCTCTGCCCCCCTGTAGCTGCCAGGGGGAGCTCCAGGCTCTGGCTACAGCTGTCCAGGTGCCAGCCCCAGGCTGGTAGGGAGCTCTGACTGGCAGCAGTTGGCCTCAGGGTTGAGCCCCTGGTCTGACGGCAGACTCTGGGGCACACTGTGGGCTGGTGCTGTGTTCTGGGGCTCCCCCAGGCTGGCAGAGGGCATGGGGGTCAGCCCCAGGCTCTGGGTGGCTGTGTCGAAAGATAGAGGATGAGACTCCTGCAGCAGCTGAGTCATGTGCTGACTGGGCACAATTTGCACCCACGTCACGTGCATTTAATCACACTAATTTACTGTGCTGTCAGTACTTGTGATTGATGGAACTACCTGATGGCACAGTAAATTAGTCTACACCAGCCTAATTGCCATGCATGTGTAGATGATGATTCTTTACTGTGTAGTAAATTAGCCTACTGCTCAGTAAAGTGCACATGTAGTTACACCCACAGAAGTGTAGTATTGAAGCCACTTCCAGAGCTCGCAAATTCACTTGGCGACAACATGTGGCAGGTCAGCTTCTTGGCTCTGGAACTCCCTCTCCCATTAGGTCCAACAAAGCATGAGCCTGGATATGTTTTGGAAGCATGTAAGACGTAAGAAGCACTATTTGGGCAGGCATTTAGCAAGTACAGCTAAGCTGGGACATTGTTTAGGGAGTTTTAGTTTTATATTTTATTTGAATACTTTATTTTTTTTTATAAGTTATTTTGTCTGATTGTAAGCTGCCCCGAGTCTCTGTTAAGAAGGGTGGCATATAAATTTAATAAATAAATACATACATACATAAATAATCTCTTGTGTATTTGAGAGTGGCAATGTGATTGGAATGATTTCACCACTATGCACAATCCCCCCTAAAGTGATTTCAGCACCATATTTCCTGGCGTAGCACATGCACTCAGAAATGGGAGAGAGCAGGCACTACCAACAGTACTGAGGATGCAACAGAGACGTATCCTCAGGAGCCACAATTCCACTTACTGCCAACTATCTTTTTATATTAATTGAAAACAGCAACTTGACACACCACTATGACTGGGAGGCTCAGAGCTGCCTGGGCATCTAAATCTATATCCAAAGCAGATTAAAAATTACAACCAAGCTCCCTTTAAAGAATAGTAGGTACTTCTTATGTTTCTGTCTTTATAAGATACCATTGTGGTAAACAAAATACCTGTGAATTGGGGCAAAAAAAATCCAACCATACCTAAGTAATATACATAATAAACATGGGGCAAATTCCAAGCCACAGTGCAGCCAGTATCATTTTTACCATTGATTTCAATAGGACTACAGTTCAGCCAAGGTGTGCAAGTGGCATAGTAGACATTACCTCAAAAACAGAGAGATTTTTTAAAAGAGCTATCTATGCCTCATGTGCACCTTAGATTTAAAGCAGAATTTCAGAATCTCTAACTAAAATCAGTCTATACTTTCGAAGAAACAGGATGTAAAGTCATAAATGACTCTTCAGTGATTTTGTATATCTTTTATGTTTTGTATATTGTATATGTTAATAAGGTATTACATTCAAATGACAATTTAGTACATGGTAAAGAAAAAGGGGTTTTAGTAGCCCAGCATGACTCATTGCATGATACAGTCTTGCACATTTTGGATTTTCCTCTGATGGACTCCACAGGTGGGGCTGGAGCACACACAATATATAAAAAGGAGGGGTTACACAGATCAGACTCCAGAAGCCTTTGAAGGCAAGAAAGGTCCTGTGTTCCTTTGACCCAGAGCCAAAAGAGTTGAGGAAGGACATTCTTGTGTAGTCATGAACTGCAAGATTGTCTTGGCTGTCTTGGCTGTCTTCCTGATCTCAATAGCTTGGAATGAAGGTAAGTGACTCCTTTATAAAATTGACAGAAAAGAGCATTGCTTATGCATATGTAAATGAATAGGTTCATAAGGGGAAGCATCTTTACTATTTATTTTTAAAAAGTATTTTGTTTTAAAACTTTTGCAATAGATATTTCAGCAACATCTGAAGAACTACTTGCCTATAGCTTTTGAAAAAGCAGAAGAGGTGCACCACCTCTGGGACTGCATGCAGTCTGCTAACTGAAGAAAATTTTGAGTGTTATTTACTGTGTTCTTATTTGAATGCAGAAAATATCTTTTCATTATAACGTCCATATGTACCTATTGATCCTTCCTTATAAGACTACATGATCCTGTTTGTAGCATTACTTTTAGTTGTCACATTCATGATTATGAATATAATCAAATATAATCACTGGAAGAGAGAATACACAGTATAAATAGAAGATAAGTGACCAGCCTTGAGTTGACAAAGAACAAAGGGTCAAGTATCACTTAAAGTTTTATATGGAATAAAATTATATAACCAAGCAAAGAATCTTCCTAGATTCAAAATGATTAAAACAAAAGACATTTCATTAGAGCAACAGCTGTTCTGAAAATAAAGGCATTTATAGACATGCTCTGGGAGTGCAGGGGGAGGGAGGAGAGTGCTTTAATGAGAGAGGCTCTGAGAGCCACTCTAATTAAAATATCTGGAGCGTCATGTGTATCACTGAAAACTGGTGACAGGGGCGCTATACCTGTGCCCCCCACTTCTATTTTTCAGCATGACACTGGAGTCTGCTGGGGCACGGTAATTATGACAGTAACAGACTTGATTAATCGAGTCTGCTCTGACATACTGTAATGACAGCGTGTCAGAGCAGCCTCCCTGCATGTGTATAGGTGCCCAAAAGTGTTGATACTGAGAGGCAGATTAGACTAGAGAAGAAACAATCTCTTAGCCTTTTTGTGCAAAAAGAACAGCCACCACTCATAAACCATTTTGCACAAAAGCAACTCATTGTGCTCTGCATGTTCAGATGGTGAGATCTTCTGCTTCTCTGACCACAGTTTTCTTGTCATGTTACAGGCATGGCCTTAGCACAGGGTGGGAACGAGCTCCGATGCCAGTGCATAAACACCCATTCCAAGTTCATCCCCCGCAAATGGATTCAGGATGTGAAGCTGATCCAAAGTGGGCCTCACTGCCAGAATGTGGAAGTCATGTAAGCCCTTTTCCAAATTCTGTTACTTAACAAGGGAGAATGTGTCTTTAATGTGTAGGTTCAAAAGTTATTACAGAAATTGAAAAACTGATGGGTCCTCACTAATCAAGGAGTCCATAATAGTGAGGTGTTGTGACGTTTTCCTGACACTGTTTTCGGTACTGCACCATGTTTAGCACAGCCTCACACACCTGCAATTTCCCTGGTGTAGGAATTCCACATATTTGAGGGATGTAACATTAATTAGACGCCAAAAGAACCTGCATTGTGAGAACTGGTAAACTTCTGAAGGGCGAAGACAGCATGGCAACCCATGTTATGCAGCCATTTCTAAGGCAAAACAATCTCTAAAAATCCCAGTTCAAAGTAATGGAAGAAGGAAGAATTAGATTCACTGGGCAAATTTGGACAGACTTGCATGAAATACTTCAAAGTCCTAAAAGTTAAGTGATAAAGGGCTTCACCATACTCACAGTTGAGCCACAGAAAAAATCCGCATTTAAATATTACAAAATTGAATATCTACTCAGATACAATTACTGCCGAGTACATGGGAGATTTATTTGTGTAAGCACTGCAGATTTTAGCCCTAAATTTAATGGTCAGAAAAAATGAAAAATGGAAAACAGAAGAAAACCAAACCAAACCAGACATTTTAAACATATGTAGAATGTATCTACACGGCTTGAATCCATGCAGACGTATGCACATACACATGCACAGAAAGAGAGTTGTGTGTGTTTCAAATGGGTGTTTTGCGGATCCTGCGAAATTTTGGCTCAGATCCTTAGCTGATACAGAATGAAGTCAATGGGACTGTGTCAATTCATGCCAGCTGTGACACAGTATCTGACAAAAGGATGAGGCAGTGAAAAGAAAGGAAAACCAAAGCATAGATGCTTAACTCTTGTTTCTCTTCTTGCAGTGCTACTCTTAAAGATGGCAGAGAAGTGTGTTTGGAACCCACTGCTCCCTGGGTGATGCGGCATGTCAAGGATATTTTGAACAAGTAAGTCATTAATTTTCAGCTAGAAGTACTTGGTGAAAAATGGCTTAAAACCCAATTAGGCTGTTTCTTAGTACAAATTATATAAGTGTTCCTTATCAGCAAGCAATACTAATCCTTTCCAAAAAATTCTCACTCTTGATCAAGTAAAACATAACAGGAGCCATGCCCACATGAGACACTGACTGCATAGTAGCCCAATACTACCGTGCAGCAGTGTCACATGGCAGCAACTGCGACATGATGCTACTGTGCAATAGTATTAAACTACTGCACAGTAACATCACAAAAAAGACATCTGTCAGCACTACTGCAAAATAATCTGAGTTACTCAGGTTACTGCGGATTAACTTCTATGCAGTCGGCATCTCGTGTAGATGTGGCCAGTAACACTGTAGTTATACCATTATTATGGGACTAAGTTCTACTCCTGTCTCTCTCCTAGATATGGTGACCAGGCTGAGCCACTGATAAGTCCCACATATAATGAGACTTGGCAACTCCACCTGGAGACTTGCTTTCCACAAATGCTCAGCATATCTGAAACAATCAGGTTCTGCTAAATGGATTTTGCTCTTGCTTGCAGAGGTGTAAATTAAGAAAATAACCACACTTAATTGAAAACATTTCTTAGTTGTGAATGCTAGGGTGATTCCACAAACTCTCTAGCTTGTCATCCCATACTGGATGCTTCTTCAAGTCAAACTAAAGGTAACACAACAGTTCCTATAACATCGTATCCTTTTTCTCCTTTTTTTCACAGGTCTTAAATCAATACTGAAGCATAGCTCTAAGCAAAGTCAAACATAAAAAAAAATCACCTCCTTTGTCCTTAAAGAAACATTTCAGTGAAGATGCCAGTCCGTCTTCAATCAATTTTCACCTTCTCTGTCAATATGTTCAATGGAGACTGACGCCAACTGCATTTATTTCCTATTTATGTATTTATTTAACAGTATCACTTTGTTCAAAAATGGTTCAAGTATTTATAGACTAGAAACTGAAAACGCTGGATGGGAAAAGTGATTTCCTGAAGGAGATGAAGACCCTTTGGATATCACTTTAGCTAAACACATTGGCTCATTGCTAAGCACTTTGCAGCTGAGCTGCATTTATACAAAACCTTACCTTGTTGTGAGTAGGTCAGCAAACTGGCAGTGATTCCTCCACCCCCGAGGTTCTTTGGCATCACCAGTATCCTGAGCCACAACCAAGCTGAAGTTTATCTCTAGACTTGGTAACTCTTAGAACTGCATCTGCCAAAAAGTCATGAGGCAGCATTTTCAGTACTGTTAGTGCTATGGATTTATTATGCTCCAGCAGAATGGTCTATGTATATTTATTGATGTGTTTTAAAAGGTAATATTGAAATAAGTAGTCCCCTTACATTATTTATTTAAATTATTCTGATTCAACGGGATGTTTTTCTATTGGGTGCTCTTTTTCTAATATTTTAATATTTCAAGTTGTTTATATGGATGTAACTGGTTTTGTCAGTTTATTTATTTATTTATTTATAAAAATGGAAAATATTGAAATTTAGGTCCATAAGATGTCCTTGCTCCAATTTCTTAAATCTCTTTGTTCATAAATTACTTTTATAATAAAACTTATATGTAAAAATGGATGGATTTTCTTTCTTATTCAGCAGCACTTTGCTTGATCTTTGCAATCTGACTTCAGGCCAGGCTGAAGTACAGACTCCAAACAGGTGGTGTGAATGCTACAAATGCCATATAGTAGGCATTTGCTGGCCAAGTCTTCACAAGATACTGAATGCATGGTCATTAAAGTGCAGCCATTTAGGACTTGTGTAAACAAGTCCTAAATAACTGTGCAGTAACCCGAGTTACTGTGTAGTATTACCGATAAACAGATTTTTTGTGACGCTACTGCACAGCAGCCCCAAGAGTACCACACAATAGCATCATGTCATGGGTTTGGCCACACAACACTACTGTGCAGTAGTCTCGGGCTACTGTGCAGTCAGTAGCTCACATAGATGTGGCAGTCGTGCCCAAAAGAACTGCTAGACCTGGCTTCTGTGAGGAGAGGCAGAGAGGAAAATAGGGGAAGGGCACCTGGTTTATGGATCCATGCTCTGCCACAAAACCAACTTTCTCCTTTCTACTATGTCTGCTCCCTGGGATTTGCCCTCAGTGACCTTGACAGGAACATGCACTGGGTGTTGCAAGGAACATGGCCACTCTTTATCTGGTTATGACTCCAACAACACTCACAAGCAAACCTGATAAGTGCATAAGATTATTTTATGTCAGTGACTTTTGGGGGAGCTCTTGGCATCCTAGTCCTGGTGCAAATTGCAGTCTGTAGATGTTAAAATCCAAAGTAGTTTCAGCAGAAACTTGCCAGGCAGTGCTGGAGTCAGAGGAGCAAAAGAAGCATCCTGAATCAGCAATCAACAAGTTATTTCCAGTACTGGTGTCTGAGAACTTGACAATAATGGCTATTCAAACTCCAGTTCCTCCCCCTCCAACAATTATCAGTGTACTCTGACGTCCATGTGGTCATATTTGTACTTCCACCAAAGACTGTATTAAGTATCAGTACAATTCACAGATAGTTGTACACGTATAATTGTTAGTCTCACGAACTTCAAGGAACTCAAAAAGATCCTTAAAGATACCTTAAAGTTACACTAACTGAAGATCTGATCTTAAAGAGCTTCCATACATCACCCTAATTGATGTGGATAGGTTATTGAAAGCTAACTAGCAAGTATGTATGCTTTATGGTTTATTTTAAATACACATTCTTTGGACTGAAGTCAGGGAGTGATCCCATAAAATCAAGTGTTACCTGCAAGTATTCGAAAAACCATAGTGCAGGGCTAAGTGCAAAGACAAGGACTGCAGGAGATGACAACCCAGAGTCTCAAGAGCATAACTTAGGCCAGGTTGGCCATGCTCTATAGAAGTAACAGCTATTTATCTTATTAATCAGTCCTAATATATTAATTCCAGTCTCTGGACAATGTCTATGAATGTGTTATACAAGTCAGGGGACCCTGCTGAAGGACTGGCTAAAGTCTCACTGAAGAATGTTATTCTTACTCCTAGCTAGCACTTCTAGAAATTAGGGCCGGTTTCTGTTCAACTTATTCATGCACTATGGACTTATATGCCTAACTGAGCTAAGTCCTTTCAGATGCCTAACACATGGAACAGAATCGGGCCCTGGATGCTTACAAGTGATCAAGGAGGGATGGGCTGAGATCAGGCCCTGACTTTAAGACACGCTAAACTGGCCAGCAGACATGGAACTGGCCACTCATGTACCTTCTCACAGGGCATGCCCATGTGTGCTATTAATGCAATTTAATCATAATGTACAGTAAAATAAGGTGCAGGAAGCCTTCCCCTGGAATACCTCTACATGTGTGCCCTCTCAGATGCAGATTTTCTCCTTCTGGGAGTAGGCAGATCCAGGCCTACTCCTACTCTGCTCTTCCCCCCTGCAGCTGCCAAGGGAAGGTACAGGATATGGCTACAGCTAAGCTGGTCTAGAGCTGCTGTGGCAGCTACCAGCAGGAGCCCGCTCTGGCCTGGGCCTGGGTAGCGAACCAGGAAAGCAGGCTGCCTGCAGCAAGTGCCTCCTCTTGAGAGCTTCTCCTCTTAGAGGCTAGGCAGTTTGCTCCTGTGGTACCAGGCCCACACTGCCCATGGTTTGGGAGGGGTAAGGGGCTCCTGCCCAGATTGGATGTGGAGCTGGTGATGCCTCTACCTTCCCCCAGCAGCGCTTTCTGGACAGGCAGCCTGGGTCAGGGACCACATCGTGCATGGCCTGTGCCCCTAGCATGGTATTCCTCCATGAGATACCCCCAGGTGCATTATGATGACCTGTGTGAGCACACTGAAAGGTGCCTAACTTATGACACCCTGCTGCTGTTAATTGCCATGGTGCCCTGGGTGCAGGGCTCTAAGTTTTCGTAGCACCCCAGGCAAGCCTGTGCTTCCCCACAATGTTCACTACCACTTGGAAGGGTATCGCTGCCTATGCTATGATTGCCTGACTCCCACAGCTGAGGAGGAAATTGATATTGCCATCAATGAGTTTCTCTGCATGTGACAGGGCCCTGGATGCCCAGCTGGGAGGGCACTGGCTGCTTAATAAAGTTGTGGACTGCCTCTCACCTCCCTGTGTGTTGTGGAGGGGAATTCCAGTGGTAGAGGGGAACTTGCTCAGGCAGGGTGGGAAGCAAGGGGGAGGGATAGGGAGGGCAAGAGAAGACCCCCCCCACCCCCCTCCATGCAAGGCCTCTGGCTCCAAGCATGTATCCCTGGGGCAGGCAACTGAGCTGGCACAGGCAAAGGTGGCCAAAGTGCCCCTTTTCCACCCCCTGGCCTTCCTCCCTGTGTGGAGCTTACCTGATGGGCATGATAGCCAGTCTTAGTGGTCTGACTCAGTACCACGGGTGAGGTGATGTGGTGGCCCTCAGTGTCTCTAGGCACGGAAGCAAGGTACCTGGCTGCCTAGGCTGTGACTTCTCTGGGTAGGAGCTGGAGCTGACCACAGCCAGCACCATCCCTGACCCATCCTCCCCACTGGGACTGCATACCCAGAGTTAGTGAAGTAGGTGTTGACCCAGGCTCCATGAGCTGCCAGATGAGGTCAGGGGTGGGAAGCATGCTGGACCCTGCACCTGGTGCCCTAAGGGGGCTTCCCCTGGAGACCCCAGCAGTGGCTCTGGCCTGTGCTAGAATAGACATGGCAGCAATGTCCAGGGTTCCTCACAGCCAGGATGTAGTCCAGCTGCCACATAAAAGGCATGGTTCAGCAGGCAGCCCCAGACTGCTGGTTGTGGTCTGTGATGCACTCGACCCATTTGGGCCCGTAGGGTTTTGTCCTTTCTTCAGCACTGACATTGCAACCACTGGTGGCCATGCTCCCACATGCATGTCACCATGACCTCATATATGTGGGGATTAGACCAGGTGCCCCAGGCAAACTGCATATGCATCTCAGCACTGGCCTGTACTGCTATGAGATGGGCAGTCTCTCCCTCTGACTAGCTGAGGCCGTAGGACACTGTCTGTGGCATTGGAGAGGCTGCCATTGTGGCTGCTTCCAGGGACCTTTGGGGCCCAGGCAGAGGCTACAGGTGCTGGTAGGGATTGTCAGATGCCTGCTCAGAGAGGCACAGTGCCCAGGAAATAGGCAGGTGGTAGAACAAGCCCCAGGGGCCAGATCTGGGGTCTGCAGGCCTGCAAAGGCCAGCATGTGCCCACACGTCTGAGACCCGATGCCCAGAGGTAAGCAGCAGCTGACATAGGCCCCAGGGCTCAGGTCAGGGTTCTAAAGGCCAGGCTGGAACAGCAAGGAGCCACCGCTGCCACATGGCTGGAGGAGCTCCCAGCCACGTGTCTCTGGCCCAAGCAGGAGGCTGGCTCCCTGCTGGTGCCTGACCAGGAGCATATTTGCTCCCGTTCAGCATCTACATGTGTGCTACTACGCAGTAGCTACTGGGCATGACTACACCTGTGCTGGACTGCCCAGTTGTTACCAATGTACTAAGCAGTACTGACACGCACAAGTCTTTTCTGATGTTACTGTGCAGTAGCTTATTGCTTATTGCTTATTGCACAGTAGCATCGGCATCATGGTTTATGCTTGCAGACCCTATGTCACTAAAGCAACAAGCTACAGTGACATAGCTCATTGCTACGGTGATGTAGCATCTTGTGTTGATGCACCAACTGTGAAGTTAATCTCCTACCTGTACCTACAGGCAGTAGCCAGTTGTGCAGTAGACTAATTTACTGTAAAGTAAATGCTGCACACATGAAGATCGTGATGCTTTACTGCACAGATTAGTTTACTGACAGGTACAATGTCTCCCGTAGACATGTTCCCAGGTTACCTGATCTGCTGTTCTGGATTGTATGTGTGGAAGTCACCCAGAATTTCTTATGGTGGCTCTGACTGGACTGTGAAAGTACAAGCAGCACAAGTGAGAAATGACTGACTTTAACCAAGTTGTGATGTAACCCCAAGTACCGTCAAAACTTTATTTCTGCCTTACAGCACCTTCTCCAGGTCCATGCTGTGCATAAATTCTTTCTAGCCTTGACTTCTATTTTTTATAGCTACCTTTTGTTACTACTTTTTCACCTATCTTAAAGAAGCTGCTAAAAATAACTGTGCGCATTACAGGCTGTTACTGCACCATGATTTAGTACTTTCAAAAGGAAGTATTAAATCATGGTGCAGCATCAACATCACCTCAGTGAAATGTGTAGGCACACTCTTAGGAACTAACTATTCCACATTACAGTACTACCCATTCCACCTCCATTCACTTCTCCAGTTCCTTACTCTCAAATCATTTTGACTGTGCTTCCTTTATTGTTCACTTGCTTGCTTTCTACTCCCTATTTATCCCATGCCTTTACTATTTCTCTACCCCCTATTATACTCCTACATACTTTCCCACCTTCATTTTATCACACAAAATTCGTTTATAGAGGAATGGGGCTATAGTCACTGTAGAAAATCAGCTAATCTATTTCTTCTTTCTGTTAGGCCAATCCCATTCTGTGGGTATGCCTACATGAGATGTGTTATTGCACAGTAGACTAATCTACTGCACAATAAATCATTACTGTCTACATATACACACCATTCACTGCACAGCAAATTAGTCTACTGCGCAGGTAGCTGCTACTTGTTAATGCAGGTAGTAAACTAATTGCACAGTAGATACAGTGCAGTGGTACAGGTGTAGATGTGTTGGTCAGCCCCAGTACCAGGGGGCCAAAGGAGATGAAGAACTTCCTCAGTCCTAGCACTGCTCCCTCAAGAGACAGGAGCCGAGAAGCGTTGGATGGGGTAGCTCTCTGGCCTCTCCCCTCCCTACCCCATCCAGTTGCTGCCTGGCTCCCCGCAAGAGCCAGGAGATGAACAGTGTGAGGAATGGGGAGCTCTCTGCTTCGCCACCCAGCCAGGGGCTGGCCAGGAGCTATCCTGCTTCTGTGGCAGCTCTCAGCCATCCCCCAGCTGGGCAGGAAATCCCTGAGCAGCCTGTGGCTGGCTGGATGCTGCTTCAGAGGTTGGACAATTCTTATCCAGCCCCTGGCTGTGTGCAGACACAGGGCTTGTCCCTATGTATATGGGACTGGGAGAGCTCTGCAGCAGCACCTCTTGGTCCCACACATATTGGGACCCCCTCTGTGGTCACTGCCAGCCCTACCTCGGCACCCTGGGAGATCTCCCCCTGCCAGCTGCAGGGAGCCAGTGTCATGTAGGAGCAGCCCTATACCAGATTATTCCTTCTGGGAGCAGAGTTGCTTCCTCCAGGAAGCATGTGTAGAAGTGATCTCAGGGATATAATAAATAATAAAGTAAATAATAAATATCCAAAATTCAGAATTACTATTAATAATGTCCCCCAACATCAGACTAAACTGTGCTGTGAAACAGTTATTAAAATATTAACAATTTAACAAAAACAGAGACAAAGAAAATAAGGACATTTATTGCTGACTCAGATATTTTCAGCTGTGGATGTGAAATGCAACATAAATTTCTGAGTCAGCTCTGGCAAGCAGAGTATTGGCAGAGCAATGCGTGCATTTGTATGTTCTTGGGTTTTTCCCGTGGATGTGCAACAGTGTAGGAAATGAGATTACTCCAGAAAAGGGAAACAGCAATGCATGATGAGAAGCCTGCCTGTAACATGACCAGCATGCATGTGGGACCTGCAAGCAGAAGTTCCTGGAACAGAAAGGACAAGAGCCAGCAGATTAGTCTTCAGGCTTATGACACTGCTTGTGCTACTCCTAAGGAAAATGTTGATGCCAATTTTTTCAGGGTTTTTCCAGTTTTTCTTGATGCCCTCCTAGTTTTGCCTGCAACATTCAAACAACAATGCATTGCTATTGTTTTATAAAATTTCCTAAAATACCTTAGGTACTTGAAAAAACAAATTACAGTGCTGTGCTAGAAAGCTTAATTTAGAGGTAGAGATTTGGTTGTAGCCGTGTTGGTCTAAGGACATAGGCAAACAAGGTTCCTTGGGTGAATTTGATATCTTCTATTAGACCAACCCAAATGGTTGGAGAATAGTTAATAAGCAAGCTTTCGGATTCAAAAACCCTTCATCGGGCTGAGGAAGTTTCAGCAGTCGGTGTGTGCTCTTCCTGGATGGAATGAAAAGTAAAGAAGCCAGGGGCTGGGCTGGGGAGACAGCTGCCCGGCAGATTATAATGTATCAAACATCCAATGTCTATGTTTAGTCCAGCCCAGCCCAGCCCCTGGCTTGTTTAATTTTCATTCCATGCAGGAAGAGCACACACCAACTGCTGAAACTTCCTTAGCCTGGCGAAGGGTTTTTGAACCCAAAAGCTTGCTTAATAACTATTCTCCAACCATTTGGGTTGGTCTAATAAAAGATACCAGATTCACCCAAGGAACCTTGTCTGCCTATGTTTAGTCCATGATCTCTAGTATCCAGGAGGTTGATGAAACGGAGCTCATAGACTTGTAGGCTCTGGGAAGTGTTGTGTAAGTTCCCCTTGAGGATCAGGACTGAAAGATTGAAGAGAGAGTGGCCCTCCTGTGAGAAATGTGCCCCCAATGGTAATTGAGTGTTTCTGTCTTTGATAGATTTCCGGTGTGCGTTCATTCTGGTGCACAGTTGTTGTTTGGTCTCTCCTACGCATTTTCCATCAGGGCATTTGGTGCACTGGATAAGGTATATTACATTTCTGGGATGCTGATGGCTTTGTTGTGGGATGTAGTAATAGTGGGGGTGGTGGAGATGTGTTGGCAGGTTTTGCATTTCTTGTCCTGGCACGGTCTGGATCCTTTTGTGCTCTGGGCTTGAGGAAGTTTACTTCTGGTGATGACGTTGGCAAGGTTCGGTGCTTGTTTGAAGGCTAGGATGGGTGGCTCTGGGAAGATCTTTTCAAGAATAGGGCCTCTTTCTAGTATGGGTTGCAATTGTTTGAGGATTTTGAGAATTTAGAGGTATGAACTAGTATGGCAAATAGTAACAACAAACAGGGTGCATTTACACATGTTATATTATACCTCTGGCCTCCATGCCAGCCAGAGGTGTGCTCTCCAGCTGCTTGGTGATGGCCATCTTAATTGTAGCCTGGACATCCGGGCTGCAGTGCTGTGGCAAGCCAGTGCGAGGGAGTGGTGGGGGTCGCACCCTCCTGACTAGGCTAGTGAACCTGGCTGTGAAGGTTCTCTTTCCTTTCTTTATTGGGTGGATCGCATCTCTTCCCAGCAATCCTTCTTGGAATAACATCCCATGGCTAAAGAAGTCAAAGCCCTGCTGGTGACTCCAAAGGTGTAGCCATGAATTGATCTGCAGAATGTATCTGCTCCCACACAGGTCCTTCTCCTTGACCCGAAGGATTGAGAATGCTATTGGACCGACTGTTCCTCTCACTCTTGCACCCAAAGCCCTGTAGTCACTTTTGATCTGCTCAGGGTCATTCCTGGCAGCACCATTTGTGCCCACAAGGATAAGCAGCATAGGGTAGTAGTCAGAGGGTCAGATAAAGCTAAGTAATCCCTCTGTGACATCTTGACTCTGGGCTCTGGGCAAGCATCAGACCTCCCGAGACAACAGATCAGGCCGGCAGATGGATGCCTTCGTCCTCCACAGAATGAAGTCTCCAATCACCATCAACTCACTGCTGCCTCTTGGTGGCAGTGACCTTGATCCTCTCAGACTTGGGGATGCTTGGCTTCGCCTCTTCCACCAATGGAATATTTTCCTTCTCCTTCATTGCAAGGGCTCCATTTTTTTTCCAGGCAAACTGCTGCAGGTCAAAATGAAGACTTCTGCTTGCTGCCAGAGGTCACAAGTTTCCAGTTTCTACCTTCCTGGGAGTCCATGTCCTTTTCCTTCTCCAGCACTGCCTCTGGCAGTTCTTCTTGACAGTCCTAGAGGTCTCCTCCAGCATTAAATTTATGAAGTCCTCATGGTGGAGAATGCTTTGGAGCCTTGCCACCTCCTCCTGTAGCTCTCTTGCTTGCTCCCAGAGGGACACCACCAGAAGGCACCATTCACATCACAGACACTCCCCCACCTGGCTGTCACTAGAAATAACCTGCAAGGCACAGTCTCCACAGTGCCAAACCAGGACCTGGGTGGAAACCTCACCAGTAAGCAGTCCTGCCTGGACAGACACTTCACAGGTACAAGCAGAGGATGAGCTGGAAGTGGAAGTGGCTCTAGCATTGTGATGTCCTGCAGCCATTTCTCTGGGTCTCTTAATCAGCTGCCTCTCTCTTCCTGCCCCTCTTTCCAAGCAGACCTTCCCTAACAAACTCCCCCTAAACTGGTCTGTTCCTTGGTCCAAAAAGGTTCCCTTTTTCCTTTTACAGTGAAGGAAGGTGAGAGAGTTTCTAGAAAAACACCCTAGTGAACTCTCCTTTGAGCTCCCCCTCACTTTGAACCCTGTTTAACTAAGGGGCTTAAACACTGGTCCAACTGCTGAGTTTGCTGCGTAACCATGTCAATTTATAGGGGCTTCTATACAGCACAATGAAGTGCTGTATGGAGATCTACAAGGTAGCTGTGATAAAGAAGGCAGCATACCTATGTTACCACAATACTTCACTGGAGATAATATATTGGATAATTCGCTCAGGCAGGTAGCCCATTGACATGGCTATATTTTTTCCGGGTTTTTCTACATGGCACTACATTTTCTTCAGTAGACATACCTAACAGTTGGGCAAAATTCTTAGCCCTTATGCATAGGTGATTCCAGAGTCTACCCTAGACTCTAGGAGAAGGGTGCTCAACCCCCAGCCCACAGAGTATGTAATTCATCCGATGGGTCTTCCAATGGGTCTAGACGTGTGGCAGCTGGGGAGTGGTGGCAATTAACACTGCCATGCAGGGGTGACTAGTGCCTCCTGAGTCTGGGGGGCACAATTTGTGGGTGGGCCTGAGGGTGGGTCAAAAGCCCTATATCCACGCCTATACTTCTGTGCGGTGGCTTGCTGCCTGTCCCCGCTCCCCCAAACTGCTGCCAGCCCATGTGGCAAAAAAACTGCCCCATCCTGAGCAGTGCTAAGTCAGGAGCCAATCTCAGGGGGGGCACCTGCCCCCCCATGCCCTTCCCTACCAGTCGCCTGTACTGCCACATCTTCCCCACTGGCATATTTCCAGTGCTCCAAGGGGCTGGACTGGACCCTTGCTGGGCTGGCCCTGTATGCAAGGATCAGGCCCTGTTTTCATGCAGCTGAATCAAGCTGCACCCAATCCAACTACACAGAAACTTCCAGGCCAGGTAGAGTTGCATGGGAGCAGGTTGTGGGCAGTCTGTCTCTGTGAGGCTGTGTTGGCCCAGCCTTTTCCACATGGCTACACTGGGTCTAGCCAAGCCATATCCACATGGGGCTATTGGGCCCTTGCTTGGCCAATGGATCAGGCCTCAAACTAGATCTGGCTCATGGATAGACTTGTTACTGCTTATTTTACTCACAGGCTGAAAAGCTGGGGCATCACTGCTCTAAGATAATGGACAGATGCCCATGTTAGCTTAAACTCAACCAGCTCCAATGTGAGAAGGAATCTAGCAACTACACCATCGAAGTCTGCTATTGTTAACTTAATGTGTCAGGATAAGTTAGTCCCTGTGGAACCCTATACCAAAGCGACACTGCTTCCAGGACCCATGCTAACTCAGAGAGAGTTGTCTGCGCTTCATTGCAGACTGCAGGGTACTAAGATAGCTTTAATATATGTGCAATTTAGATCTGATAGAGGAGTAAAAGACAGGATGGAATATGATGCTTCTTGGAAATGGTTAGAAAATCAGGTGTTAGCCTCCTGGGAATATTTCAAATAAGGAGAACCAGGAAAAATCGAAATACTGTGTTTGAAAACCAAAATACTTCCACTAAGTAAAACCTCTGGGAGTTGTAACCAGGGTGCCTCATTCTCCCTTCCTCTTCTATAAGCCTGGCCTGACTGTATCTTTAGGGATGCAACAATGTCTTCCTTAATTTGGGGAGATTTCTATATGCCTCTGGTATTTGAGCCTCTTGAAATTGTGATTCCAAACTTTTCCCTAGAACCACAGGAAAGTATGTTAAAAAAATCAGCTTGTCAAGAATCCTCAACCTCATGTTTTCCTTTTAGCTCCAAAGGTGAAATCCTGTGCCCACTGAAAGCAAGACCTCTGATAAGCTAGCAAAGGCTGCTGCAGCAAATGCACACCACTGCATATGGAGATATGCCCTATCCTGTATGCACCCAGACAGGCAGCATGAGCCAAAGTAGATTGATTCTAAAACCTGGCAAAAAAAAAGTCTGCACAATTTTCATTTTAACAAGTAGTGCAATGCTTTTAGCAGTTGCTGTTTGGGTTTAAATGCTAATGTATGAGTGATTCTATTGAGCAAAATTTTAGTAAGTGATAAAGACTCTACCCCTAAATATAGTAAAGTGCACCTATTTCTTTTCTCACTTGTATTCCATAAAAGCTTCAGCCACTTGCCTTCACATGTCAAGGGACAATGAACATGTATTCAGACAACAGATCAGTATTTGATCGAGCACATTCTGCCCTTAAACGTTCCCCTTTACCTTTATAAAAGCAACAATTTCTCTCATGCACAGGAGATAAGAATTTCTTGTAACTGGATTAATCCATCAAAGGAAAAAAATCCACTCCCTGGATTGTATTCTCATCTGTTGTTAATATCTAGGACTAACTAGTGTAAATGAAATACATGAAGGAGAGAAAAAAAGATAATTCTCCTACTATTTTCCTCAATGTGTTATTTTAGGCAAGTAAAATTAACGATAATCTTGCTTTTCATTTCTTTCAGTCTTTTCTCTGTACAGATCCTTAATGTGACACTTCCAAAATGTTGAAGTCTCTTGGGCACCCTCATGGTTAGCAAAAAATCCAGACATACCAAAATAATAGCATACTCTGTTGACAGAGCATTGAATCCTGACCCCAAAGAAATCAGTGCGAGCTTTGCGACTGATTTCAGTGCATCCACTCCTTTGCTTATGGCATTTAAGAAGGCAACATAAACACTTTGCACAGAAAAAAACAATAAAATAGAACTAAATGTTTTCAATACCTTGGATTTAAAGCCCAGTTCTATCATTTCCACATAAAACAAAATATCCCACTAAAGAAAAAAAATAGTTTTGAGTCAAATTTATCCTAATAATTAAAAGGATGGGAAAATAAGTGGATATTAAAGAGAAACACTAGGAAAAATTAAGAGAAAACAAATGTTAAAGAAATCCACAAATAACACTGAACTAACTGCACAGGGATTGCTATCCGCTTGTACATGCTGTGTATTAGATTCATTAATAAGGCATTTCATTGCATGGTAAGTAATTACATACTCATCTAGGAAGGGGGTGTAGTAACAGCTAAATGACTTGTTTCAAGATATCATTTCAGAATTTCCTATGACACAATGCCTGGTTGTAGCTCACATATGCCAACCAGGGAGAAGGGAGTATATAAGGAAGACAGGTTACATAGCTCAGACATCAGAAGCTTTTGCAGACAACAGAGCTCACTGCTCCTTAGACCCAAAAGACTTCAAGTCAAGAAAGCAAAAAATCTTTAGTACAGTCATGAACTGCAAGGTTTTTTTGACTGTCCTGGCTGCCTTCCTGATCTCAGTAACTGTGATTGAAGGTAAGTGAACCATTCATATCACTCAAACAAAGATGGTATTGCTTACGCCTATGCACACAGGGATGTTCATCAGTGCAGAAAGTTTTAGGCTAATTTAAAAATGATAATTTATATGAAATATTTTCAAGGAGTCTTTGTTTTCAACAGTTTCTGCTTATTCAGAAATATAAAAATCAGTAGCATTTCATTAAATTTGCTGATGCCTGGTGGAAAATTTTGAGAGACAGTTGGCTCCCTGCAGAAAATTATGGTTCTACGTCATATTTACTGGATTACTTTCCTGTAATTCTTAAGGCATTGAATTTTTATTAAGTGTTTTAACCATGTCACTCACTCCTTCCCTCTCAGAGAGCAAAATCCTATTTATGACATCATCATTGGTTGCCATGGGAATGAGTATGCCATCTCAAATAATTAGGCAACTTAAGGGAAGAATAAACAGTTGGGACATGTCTCAAATGTCAAAGAAAAAGTGTTGAATCTATTATGCTTGGTGTAAATGCAAAAATAAAATGATGTAGCTAGACACAGAGGCTGATCAAATCTGAGTATGTTTAAAAAATGACTTGGAAGAACCATCAATTTTTACATTTCCTTGGAGCAGCTACTGGTTTAAAAATGAGCCTTGGATATTTAAAGTATTTTAACAAATGAGTACAACCATATCCGTTCCGGAAAGAGGATTGTTCAAGGGCCATGGAACATGCACAGAATTTGAACAACCAAAAAACCAAGAATGATAAATCCTTGTAATCTAAAGTAACTTTCAGTGATTTATACATGCAGAAAATCAGATTAACCACAATTCCTTTCTTTTTTTATAGGAATGGTCCTGACACAGAGTAAGAATGAGCTCCGATGCCACTGCATAAACACTCATTCCAAGTTCATCCATCCAAAACTGATTCAGGATGTGAAGCTGATCCAAAGTGGGGCTCACTGCCAGAATGTGGAAGTCATGTAAGTTATTCTCCAAACTCTAATGGTTATTTAGGCTAGGGATAAAAATGACACATTAACTGGTATAAGTGATCAGAAACCAGTTCAAATCTGTAACACAACAAAAGTTCAGTGCACGTAAATGACTAGCAAAATGGTCAAAACTGGTTTAAGATAAACCAGGGTGGATGTAGCATCAGACTTAACTGATTTCGATTGAATTGGCTTATGGAACTTTTGTCCCAGATCCCCTCCAGTTTCAAGTTAATTCACAGTCCCCCAGCATCCCAGGATGCTTTGCACCTTCCCTGCAACTCCACCTTCACTGGGTGGGTAAACTAGCCTTGGCCCAAGGTGTCTGCTCCAGCAGAGCAGGGAGGTATGTCCTAGTACCCACCCCCGACACTTTTGGCCTGGGCCTCTGCAGGCAAGTGGCCGCATTATTTCTGGAATCAAAACTGAATATCTGTTCACTTGCTTATCGGTTCAATCTATGTAGTCTTAGACTAACCTGTAAAAATTAAACTGACTCAGGCTTGGGTTTTTTGACTGTCTGTACTTCACCTTAAAGAGAGGGAAACTTTGCATTGCAGAGGAGCAAGAGGTTTCATAGTGTTCAGAAAGGCAATTAGGTCTTGCACTGGGAGTCTCCCCCATAGTAAGATTTAATTTTTCTGTTTTCAGTACTGCATTGTGCTTCTCACAGCCACTTTCACCCACTCTTTCTCTCCCTGGGGTGGGCATTTTGCATCTTCATGGAGTACCAAAGATATTAATTCAAAGGTGATAGAACCTGCCTTATAAGGACCAGGGCACAGCATGTTATATAGGGACAGCAGTGGAGCAATGCCAATTTATACTTTCCACAGAAATATTCCCAAAAAGAAACAAAACAAACAAACGATGAAAGATGTCATGCAAGTAAGGAGAATCAACCAGAAAGATTTATGACCTTTGTTTCCTTTCTTTGCAGTGCCACCCTTCAGGATGGCAGAGAGGTGTGCTTGGAGCCCACTTTTTTTTTAGCATAATCTGCTTAAATGTTCACCTCCTCAGACAATAGCAATGTTTTCCAAGAATCTTCTCTCTCTAGCACAAAAGGGCAACCCTGTGGTCAGATTAGATGCCTAAATTTTAGTCCAGCTCTGTCCCAGGTTTTAGGTAACATGATAAGATAGCGATGTGAAGGCCATATGTGCCGTGCACCTTCAACTCCACTGGATGACACTGAGTCCCACAAACACATCTGGCCTCTGAAAACCAGGCTGTCAGTGACAAATTTATCCTTGCTTGCAGCGGTGTATGTACAAAGTCTGAAATTAGCGGGATCTCACAGAGGCAAGTAGGAGTTGTATCAGGCCTCACAGGTTCTCAAGGGAGAGATTTCAAAATTGCAGCGCAATTAAACATGACATATATCAAATAAGGTATGCCTTAGTGTCTCTGTGCTCCAGCTTCCCAATGGCTAAAAGGCCAGAAACAGCCTTGCACATGAAAACACAAAATCTTAACTGCTGCGTTCTAGCAGTTCCAACTGATTATATAACTGACCAGGTTTCTAAAATGTCCTATTCTTCTCCCCTCTTTGCAGGGCTGAATCCAACATTGAGACACCAGTGTAAGAAAAGCCAACGAAGAAAAGTCTCCCTACTTCTCCTGAAGGAAACAGTCCAGTGAAAATGACAGTCAGCCTGCACCTGCAGCCTGCCCACCTTCTCTATCGTTGTGTTTCTGTGCAGACTGGAGTTAGCTGAATCTATTTCGTATTTATTTGTTTATTTAACAGCATCATTTTGCTCTGAATAGTTCAGGTGCCAACAGGACAGGTTGCCCACTGAACCTGAAAACATTGGCTGGGTAATGTTTCTGATTTGGGATTTTTTGAGGGAAACAAAGACCCTTCAGCAGCCACTTAGGCTGATCCCAGTTGTACCAGTGCCATGAACTTGCAGTATAGCTGAATCTGTGCTACACCTTGCCTTTCTGCTAGGTTATCTGACTAGCTGTGAGTCTTCACCCGCTGTGGTGCTTTGAAGCCCGAGTTGCATCAGTGTGAGACTCTTAACTTGTATTTGGTGGCTTTTAGAACTGAAGCACCAAAATTCATAATACAGAATTTTTTATGCTTTCATTCTTAAGAGGTTATTTATTATGCTCTAGCACCATTTTACATGTCCAAATAGATGTTGAGGAACAGAAAGAGACATGTATATGTAATGTCATATTTAAGTAGGAAAAAAAACACACATTTTATTTAAGTTATCCTGATTCAACTGAAGGTTTCTATTAAATATTCTTTTTCTAATATATTTTAAAGAAATATTTAGTTCTATAAGAATAGTTCCTATTCTTTCTTTTTGTAAAAATTTAACTGGTTTGCTGTTTTATTTATTTTTAATTTATTTACTTAAAGCAATTGATAGAAAATGTTGATACTCAAATGCATAAGAAACTCTTGCTCCTATTTTTGAATCACTATGTATGTTGGCAGTAAATTATTTTTATAATAAAATGCACAAATAAAAATGAATGGGTCTCCTCTCTTATTTCAGTGATCCTTCCAGTCTTGCCCCAGTTTCTGGAGGTGAGCTGAACTAAACTGAAGACTTAGAGCAAGTTGTATGGATACCACAACCTAGCTACAGTAGATATTTGGCATATTCCAAAGAGATTGCCAGACATGACCTCTGTGAATGGAAGTAGAGGGGTGAACTCTAGGGAGAGCCACCTTCTCTTTTGGATCCATAATGTGCAGTTTAACCAAATTTCTCCCCTGTGTGCTCCATGGGATTTGACCTCAATGATGCTGACAGGGGCATGCAAGCTATTGAGAAATGAGACATGGATGTTCCTTATAAAGTGGTGTCTCCAACCTCACTCACAGGCAAATTTAATAAATGAATAACACCTTCCTGAGTCAATGACAAGAGGGGAAGCTCTTGGCATTGTGGTCCTAATGCAAATTGCACCCCGAAGATACTGAAAACAGTTTATACAGAAAACTTGCCAAGCACAAGAGCAAGTGGAATCAGTAATCAACAGGTTATTTCCAACATCCTTCCTCCTCCTCCTTCTCATTCTCCTTTGGCAGACTTCAGTATACTCTGATGTCTATGTGGTTATAGTTATACCTCCGTGAATTTTAGTATTAAGTGTCATGACAATTCACAGGTACAGAGTGGTGGGAAAAGAACCTTTAGTCTCAGGAATCTCAAGAAACTAAAAAAGATCTTTAAAATAGTTACACTGACTGAAGGCCTGACTTTAAAGAGCATCCATACACCCCAGTAATTGACCAGGATAGATTAATGAAAGGTAACCTGACAACATGCCTTTCTTCTGCATTTGTTTTAATAGAAATTGTTTTAATACACATGCTCAGGGAGTATATAAACATACACAGTGTTTATACATGTGCTCCAGGAATGTAATTAAAGCGCCGAAAGCGTCACTTGTATCAGCATCCCCGCACTGAAAAATGGCGGCAGGGGCTTTTTAACTAAGGCTTGTTGAATGAGCTTTAGGGGAGCTGAGGAGATGGAAAACCCATCCAACGCTGTCCCATCTAATTCACCTCCACTCTCCTGCAACATCCCCTTTTCTCCTGCCAGAAGAGGAAGCTCAGATGCGGCGGGCGACACGGGGCATAAGGATTTGCAGAGCCAGAATCCTGGCTGCAGTAGTAGGAGTTAGGCGGGAGGGGAGTGGCTATCCCAGTTCTAGGATATACTGGTTCCTGCAGGGAGGGGTGCAGGGTCTCTGGTTTCATGGCTCCAGCCAGGGCGCACGGGGTCTTCTTGTTTCGACAAGGGGCATAGGATGGGGTTCCCATCATCATGCTCATATATTTATCACTATAGTTTCTAAGAGCCCCAAGTGTGAGCTACAGTATACACACAGATCAAAGTGCTGGTCCTAACCCCAAATAAACTACAACAATTTCTGTAACGAATTAAAGTACAGGCAAAGTATTTTATCATGGTCTTGTGAAAAAAAGGCTATTTTTGGATAATGCTGCATCCAGCCATGTATAAGCTATAGGAAAATATACCAGATTTTGTGCTAAGTAGAAACAGGCTATGTTTTCTTCTGTTTTTTTCCCTAGGAAATAGTTTATTTGTCAAACATACATCTCCAGCTTTAAATCAGTTAATAGCTTCAGCCAAATTAAAAATGAAGGAAGAGTGTTTGGAAATGTTGAAATCTTTGAAGAAGCTGTTGTACTCTGTATAAAATAATTAGATAAACGTTGAAAGAGAGGATTTTCTGAAGATAGAGAAAATTGTATTAAAATCTGGGGGCTATGGCATCAGCTAGAAATGAAAGCATGAAACTGGTTCAAGCTCCTGAATCAATGATCACTTAGGATGATAGAAAGTAACCCATCTTCTCTAGCCACGCTCTGACATCATTGCTTTTTCAGACAGAAAGACAAAACAAGGAAAAGTAGGAACCAGTCTCTCTCCCTCCACATTGCACCCCTTGCAAATCTAGGCTGCCATCGACTCTTATTAACACTGCATTCAGTCTATCAGTGGGGCTATGTTGTCCTTTCTGAACCCACTGCCTACCTAGCTTTTCCCCTTTCATAATCATAACTCAAGAAGAATAGGTGTAGCATAACTAGAAGGTAGAAATCAGAGAGGGCTTTTCACTGGGAAAACAGGGAAACAAGAGAACAGTCTGAAAGATAAGGATCAAAGAAATATACGTTCAAACCTAGCACTGCCAGATTTAGAGCAAAGACTTGAACCCACGGACTGCTCTATGTAGTTGGTAAAGCCATCTCTTGTTGGAGCTGTTCAACTTTGTATGAACAACTAAATATGTGTGGGGCCAGGCAGAACATAATAGAAAGATTTAAATACCTGATTGCAAAAAGTTAGAGAATTTCCCTTGGCTCTGGGAGAGCCAGGAACTACTTCCTAGTCCCAATCTGGTAGAGCAGAGGCTGGAACCCAGGTCTACAATATCCCAAGTAAATACTTTGGTCATTGTTTTGTTGACTAATCAGAACATATACCATGGTATGTTTATTCTGCCTCTGGGGTGATACCAAGATGGCAGTCAAGAAATACATGCCACTTTCATAGTTTCATAGTACCTAGGGTCAGAAGGGGCCTAGAGCAGGCCATCTAGTCTGACCCCCTGCCAATGGCAGGAAACAAGTGCTGGGGTCACAGG
>JAGPOW010000229.1:34131566-34150109 GCA_030014935.1 Caiman crocodilus
CTCCTTCCAAAGATAGTAAGCCTCCCTCTTTGCCCTCAGGGCCCCCCGAATATCCCTATCTAGCCACAGGGGCTTTCGGGCACCTTTGCCCCTCTTGTACCACTTTGCCTGCACATGCTGTTGCCTGAAAAAATGTTGTTTAGTTACTTTTCAGTTGGGATGCTTTCATGATCTCAGAATCAGGGTTACTCCCGAGAGCAACACAAGGCTTCCCCAGCCCTCTTCTAAGAGTGACCAGATGATACATTTTGAATACATACTTATACTCCCAGAAGGCACACAGGGCGCTTGTACACATGATGAAAATTGCCTGCTTTTGCAGTTTAATTTCACCACGCTTGACACATGTGGGGTTGTTTTACAAATAAAATGAGTTTGTTACGTTGCAAACTAAACCACATCCTCATGTACTTTAGTTTGCAACGTAGCTATTTGTAACATTGCAGCCTTAACGTCACAGCCTGCGCCCTGGCCACAGGAGCGGTGGGCTGAAGGCAGAAGTGCTGAGGGGCCAAATCTTTTTTTTTTTTTTTTTTTTTTTGTGGAGCCTGCCTACCTCTGCCACAGCTGGGGGATGAGGTGCTGGTGGGCTGAGCGGTCTCTGAGCTGCAGGGGGGCCTGGCCCTTCCCATTGCAGCACCGAGGCACCCCAGGGCTGCCTGGTGGGGGCTGTCCAAGTTTGGAGGCACCTGATCCATGCTTCCCTGAGCCCACCTGGGCTTCCAGCATGCCGTGCACCATCCCACCTCCTTCTCTGGCTGCCAGCGTACCTAGCCTCCCTCCTGCCACTTCCCCATGCTGCCCCGGGGGCCGTTTCAGGGGCAGGAAGGGGGCAGGGGCAGTGCATGTGGTGCTGCTCCCTGGGTGGCCTCGGGGAAGAGTTCAATCTGAGCTGGGGCAGCACCCACCCGCTAGCAGCCCACCTGGGCAGCCCCAGGGGCACTGTCACCACAAAGGAAAGGACCGGGGTCCCCCTCAGCTCAGGGCCTGCTGGCAGCTTGCCCACCCCAGGCTCTACAGAGAAAAAAAAAGGATGGACCCTTCACTGTTGTTTTTTTCTAGCAGAGCCTACCCACACAAGCTGCTGGCAACCTGAGTGGCTCCTAAACTGTGAGGGGCCCCTGTTCGTCCCTCCACAGCAACAGTGCCCCCCAGGGCCACCCAAGTGGGCTGCTAGCAGGCAGGTGCTGCCCCAGCTCGGAGGCAGCACCCACCCAACCCTTCCCTAAGTCTGCCCAGGGCCCTGCATTGTCCCCACTGCCTTCTTGCCAGCTGGGGCTGCACAGGAATGAGATGGCTTGCCCCTGGGGCAGCACAGGGAAGCAGCAGGAGGGCAGCTGGGTATGCTGGCATCCGGAGAAGGTGGTGGAGATGATGCATGGCTTGCTGGAAGCCTGAGCAGGATTGGGGAAATGTTGGATAGGGTGCTTCCAAGCTGGGGCATCCCCTGGCCCACTGGCAGTCTACCTGGGTGGCCCAGAGCAGGCACCACCACCAGAGAGGAAAGGGCAGGAACTTCCCGCGGCTCACAGCTCAGCCTGTGGGCAGCTCACCCCTGGACATGGGAGAGGTGGGTAGGCTTCTCCAAAAAAACAAAAAGGTCAAGCCTCTTACCGTAACAGTGATGGAAGCCCCTAAACTGAAATGGTGGGTTTTCAATCATCACAATTAAAAACCCATCATCTCAATTTAAGGGGCTAAACCCGCATCATGTGTACAAGTGCCCATACGTTCTGCCATGGGAGGAAACAGAATCCAACCTGTGTGTAAGTGCCCAAAATTGCTCCTATACAGCCAAGAGCCAATTATATGCATAGAGGTGAACTTGCATTTAAGCCACAGAATAAAAGTATGCCCAGAAACTGCTCTTGCATGATATTTAACTAAAATGGCATTTTTCTGATTTTGCAGCTGCTTAAAGTGTGCAGCCATTTCATTTCTGCGCTTTGCGATTTGTGGCCATGATACTCCAAATATTGCTTCATGTAAGAACAAACTGTGGCAAACATATTTCCTTTGAGGATGTGTGAACATCTTTGTTTTATATTCAACAGGAAACCAGATGAGCACTTAGGAAGGTTCTAGGCGCAATGCCCATGTGTACACAAAATGAGAGGCATGTGTGCATGACACTTTAAAGTGAGCTAAATGCTTTTGCATTGCTTTCTTGGTGCTGGTGTTTGCATGCCTCAGCAGCATATTTCGTATTCATTCCAACTGCTGAGGGAAATTCAGCAGCATAATGCACCTTAAATGACTTGAGGCACAGCAAACTAAAACTCCTTGGAGGAGCTGCACCGGGCTCTGTGCAGCTCTGCAGCAAGCCCTGCAGGCAGCCTGGCAGCAGCCCAGGAAAGCAGCTCCACTCATGAAAAGCAGTAAACCGGATCTTTTTTTTTTCTCCCCTGGAGCCTGCCTGCCTGAGCTGCCCGGGGCTTCCCTCCATGGCTGCAGTGCCCCCAGTAATGCCCGAGCTGGGTGCCTGTGGGCAGGTGCCACCTGGGGGGGTCTGCTGCTGCAGAGGTGGGAAACACCAACACCCCACCCCGGCCGCGCAAGGACTGCTCTGCCCACTGGCAGCTCTCCCTCCCCTCCCCGCAGGAGAGGCAGATAAGTCAGACCTGACTGACTTACCTGATTAAACCCGTGTCATAAGTATGCATGACATGGGTTTAATCAGCCCTAAATTGAAGCACTGTTTTTTAAAATCCATCACTTCAGTTTAGGACCCCCATTTCGTCTACACGTGACCTATCAGTGTAAGAGAAAAATGACTGACTAATTCGGTTGAGGTTTCACTCGAGTATGTTCAGACTTCATTCTGGCTAACAGTATCACCTTTTGTTCCATGCCGTGCATACTCTTCTTTGTCGTGGCTCATCTCTCTCGCAGCAAACTTCTGTCACCAGTCAGCAACTGACCATTTCACATTACATTTACCCAACCGTACGAGCACATCATTTATTGTGTGAAAGGCCATTCTCAGTAGTCATTCCTTTGCTTTGGAAATTCTTCCCTGTTGAGTCCTGGCATAGCCTAAGCCTGGAAGCACTGTAAGGCCTTCCTATTCGGGCAGGTGTTTAGCAAAAAACGACTAAGCTGGAATATTATCTTTTATTTCATATTTTAATATTCCACTTGTGTTTATATGTTATTTTGTCTCACAGTGTAAGCTTCCCTGGGCCTTTTTTTAGCATATAGTTCTGATACAATAAATAAATAAATACATAAAATAAATGTCCTTGACACCTTCAAGTCATTTTAGCCAGACTCCCCTTGCTCCTCTCCCAGTTCTCTTCCTTGCCTACACCATTCCTTCACCATCATGGTACAGCTTTTTTGCCTTTCTATACTTTCCCACTTTCCTTTTATCTGATAGAATTAATGTAAGTAGAAATTAAACTATAACTATTCTAGGAAACCAAGTCTTTTCCTTCTTTCTTTCTTCAGGTTAAATCCTACTCTCTCTGTTGCTACTACCTGACATGCCAGATCTATAGCTCCACTGTTATAAAAAGGTTCTCAAGCTTTTTAAGACTCAAGGCACCTCTCCATAACTTTCCTGAAGTTAGCAGCATGCACAGTGGATGCAGGCCGAGCGAGCCTCTCCTTCTTTCCACACAAGGAAGTTGTGTCCCTTCCCCTTTTCCTCAGTCCATGAAGTCCAGGGGGTGCTCCTCGCAGCTCCTCGCTCTGGAGGTGCACAGACAGGGGTAGCATTTACTGTATCCTGCCCATAGTGTTTGGAGATATCAGTTTGCAGCAGCAGCAGCCTCATGGCAGCCCCGCTTGTCAGGCCGGGCTACAACAGGGCATCTTCTCCTACCACGACTTCTTGGTGGGGCCCCACAAGGCAGCTCCCAGAAACGGGCCTGGCAGGGCAGTTCCAAGTGATGGCACCCTTAAGAGGACGGCACAGAATCTGAGCCTGCCATGGCAACCCAGTTAAGAAGGACCACAGGGGCTGTAATTTCTTCTTTCAAGTACCTAAGATGGAATGTAACAGGAAATGTAATACAATATTAACAGTGCACTGACATCTGATGTCTTGCAGGAAAAATCAAAGTACACTGTGAAAGACTGGAAAAACTGAAAAAAATTGCCATCGACAAAATGCAAAAGTAGCACATTCATCATCATCATCATCATCATCATCATCATTGGACGCCATCACAAACAGTGTCATTGGGCAAAAGCTAATCTACTGGCTTCTTTCTACCCTGTTGTAGGAATGGCTGTTCGCCAAATCCACGCGTGTTGGTCGTGACCCAGCAGGCTCAGCAGCATGCACTGCATTTGGAGCTGCTGCTTCCCCTTTTTAGAATGACCTCACTTCCTACAATGTTGCACACCTCGTGGAAAAACCCAAGAATATACCAAGGCAGGCATTGATCTGCCAGTACCCTGTTTAACCAGAGCTGACCTGAAAATTAAGGTTGAATCACTGTAGGAACTGATGACAGCCTGCAGGAAGTGGTACTACACTGTTGTATTTCACTTCCACAATTGAAAGTTTCTAGTACATTTCTGAGTCAGCAAATAAATGTTGCATCTCAGTCATCAAAGGTTAGATGGTCACTTAGAACAAACACGTAGACGTTTTACGGTTGCATAAGCTCCATTGCAATTGGTATCAGAACCAAGGCAAGCCCAAATGTAACCTGATTCATTATGCAATGATGAAAAGCACACCTACAGACTGTTGGACGCTGCATTCAGGGGAAGGTGCAATACTCACTGCAACCTCAGGGCAGAACTTACACTCAACTGAGTGTTGGTGTTGGTTTGCCTGTAAACATCTTGCCTAGGCAAGTTTTGGCTCCCTAGCATTCCTGGCTAAGTTATGTAAGATCTGCAGAGGAGTGGGAGTTCATTTAGATGTATCCCTTTGCCTAGTCTTTCCTTGGCTTCTGCTCCTTTCTAATGGTGACTCCCTATGCAGTACCTAAATACCCCGGATCATCCTTTGCAGGCACCCAACTGTTTGTTCTCTTGCAGCACCTAAGTGGAGACATCTATAAGAATAATTTGAATCTGGCTACATGTGCCACCCCCTACCCCCCTAGATTTCAATGGCTTCCTTTTAAGGATTTAGGTACCCTACAAAGTGTTTGAGTTTCACAATCTGGCCTTCAGTAAAAGTGTTTCAATTGTCACTGTGTATGAGTATGTTTCTAGCACCTGATACAAAGACTATCTAAAAATCAGTGGAAAAAGCAGTACCAAACTACAGAGGCATAACTAGTAAGTTTTACGCCCCAGGTGAAATGCCTGGCGGGGGGAGGGGCATTTCTATAGCCAGGGGAGAAGGAAGGAACAGAGGTAGTCAGTCTTTCCAGCCCCAAAAGCCACCAGCTTCTGTTACTGTGTGCCTCCACCTAGCTTGCACAACTAGAAAGCGGGGGGCTGTTCTTGTCCAGCTCCTACAGCGGTGCAGTGTGGGGCTCCTGTGACTGGGCAGCAATAGGGGCTATATTAGCACACCCTCTAAGCTGGTGTCTAGGGTTGGTGCTCATTCATTCCTCTTAGATATACTGCTGACACACTATGTAGAAATCTTAGCTGCATCTATATATACAGAAGCCAATTCCACGTCTTCAGCACAATAACTTTTTTAATCTGAAATTTGGCAAACTCTTTGTATTACTGTGAAATTTAGAAAAAAAAAACTAGATTGAAGGACACAGCAATGAAGACACTTGTATTAAGGCTCACATCTTCATTGGGTTATTTTAGCACAAACCCAGTGGAGCTAAGTAAGATGATTACATAAGGCTGAGTGTAGAAATTACTTCAGTTCCACAAAGAAATAAAGCTCCTGCTGGAGGCATTGTGCCAAGTTAAGAAGCATTAAGATGGGCATTAGCTTAACATGTTCTATCCTTGCAGGTCACTATTATACTTAGATTTAGGCAGTTAGAGGTCATGGGAGTGCGAGATCATTAGAAAAATACAGTTTGTTTGAAGAGAATCTACTGATTAAATAGGATTACCTTTGATTATTCAACTCCTTTTTCTGAAGATAAAAAGCACTACTGTTGCATCTCTTGAAACAGGCCAGGATTTTTATATTGTCTCTTTAATTAGTTCCAAGCCAAGACCCCATAAAGAAATAGCTAGGTGAATGGATTCTACAGTCTCTAACTGCAGTAAAACCACATGTTCAATCCATGATAACTTATAGAAATCAGTTATTACCCAAGCTAATGCAGGAACAGGTTAGGTAAAAAAAATGAGGAAATATTCCAGTGTTCCTCAAGTTTTGTGCTTTGTTTACAAGCAATAGGCCATAAACTGCTATTACAGTGGTTAAGAATAGACTGAGAGAAGTTAGGGGCTGGAAGCTACCTGACAAGATCATCAGGTCCAGTCCGCCTGCCCTAAGGCAGGAAAGACTGCTGAGGTCAGCTGATCCCAGAGAGGTGTGTATCTTTTGAAGATCTCCAGGGAAGGTGACTATACCACCTCTGGGAGGAGTCTGTTCCATACTCTGGACACACGAACTGTACAGAAGTTTTTCCTTGTTTCTAATCTGAAGCAATTTATGACCATTATTCCTAGTCTTCCTCTGGGGTGCTCTGGTGAACAGATGCTCTCCTAGCCCCTGATGTTCACCCCTTATATACTTAAAGACTGCCACCAAGTCCCCCCTGAGTGTCCTCTTTTCCAAGCTGAACAGTCCCATGCCCTTCAGTCTCATATGGTCTGTTCTCTCATACCTGTGGCACTCCTTTGGACTCTTTCCAGCTTCTTGAAGTGTGGTGTCCAGAACTGGATACCGTACTCCAGCTGCGGCCTCACCAATGCTGAGTAGAGTGGGAGGATGACATCCTTAGTCTCGCTTGTGATACATCAATAGATGCATGCCACACTGATGCTCACTTTGGTGGCTGTGGAATTGCCCTGGTGGCTTATGTTTATTTTGGAGTCGATCATGACTCCTAGGTCTCGTTCAGTTGTGGTGCCGGCTAGTGTAGCACCACTGAGCCTGTAAGTATTTTGTGAATTATTTCTTTCCAGATGGAGCATTTTACATTTCTCAGTGTTAAACCTCATCAGATTTAGATTTGCCCACCACAAACAACATGTGCCTCCTGAGGCTAGGGGGGCACAGCAACCACCCACAGACGGTGTCAGCGGCGGGGGCATGGAGGTGGCGAGCAGGGACCTCCCACAGGCGGCTGCGGTGACATCGATGGCGAAGGTGCAGGAGATGGAGAACAGCGGGGGGTGAGCAGGGGCCGCCTGCAGCCTCCAGCGACCACATCACCAGGGAGGGGGTGGGCAGCAGCTACCTACAGAAGCTGGTGGCAGCTTTGGCGGGGGCCAGTCTCCAGAGGGGAGAGGGGAACAGGTTCCCTGTGCCTCCCTACATACTGCTTATGCTGCCCACTTTACAAGCCTGTCCAGGTCAGCCTGTATGCTCAACCTGTCTTCCAGTATAACCACATTCCCCATGGTTTCATCCAAAAACATTGCCAGTACACTTTCCACATCCGTATCCAAATTGTTGATGAAATGGGTCCAAATAGTGAGCCATGAGGGACACCACTGGTCACCTTTTGCCACGTCAACTTGGTTCCAGCTATTAACACTCTCTGGGTCCAGCCTTGGAGCCCATTTCCCAGCCACCGGACCATTAAGTTGTTGAGGCCACAATTTCTCAATTTAACCATGAGGACATTGTGGCAGGCCAGGTCAAAGGCCGTTTTGAAATCCAAGTATATAACATCAAACTCATCTCCCTTATCCAGGTGGTGAGTTACCTGATCTAGAAGAAGATGAGATTGGTCAGGTATGACCTGCCCACAACAAAGCCATGTTGGCTGTCTTTTACAATATTGCCTTCTATTAGGCTCTCACTGATGGATTCTTTGACACATTTTTCCAGGATTTTTCCAGGGATTGAGGTCAGACTGATTGGCCTATAATTTCCTGGGGCCTCCTTCCTTTCCTTCTTGAAGATAGGCACCAGATTGGCCCTCTTCCAGTTTTCTGAGCTCTCACCCAAGTGCCATGAGTTCTTGAATAGTTTTGCCATTGGTCGTGCAATGATGTCAGCCAGTTCTTTCAGCACTCTTGGGCGTAGTTCATCCGGTCCTGCTGACTTGTAGATATCCAGCCTCTCTAGGTATTCCCTTACAAGATCTTTGCTGAATAAAGGTGAGTGATCTCCCTCACCTTGCCCATCCTTCTTCCTGCCAGGCCAGCTAAAGGCTTGGTCTGGTGGAATACCAACGCAAAGTATTCATTTAGGAGTTTGGTTTTCTCCTGAGTATAGGTTATGAGCTGTTCAATTGCATTCAACAGGGTCCTACATTTCCCTTTTCCCCCCTGCTTTCTACATATCTAAAGAAGGACTTCTTATTGACTTTGATTTCTGTTGCCATTTTGTATTCAGTTTCTGCCTTTGCTTTTCTAATCTGCTCCCTACAGGGCCCACAGGGCCTCATCCACCAATCTCTTAACCTTTGTAGAGGTCAGCTTTCCTAAAATCAAGGATCTTTGCCCTACTAACTGATTTTCCCTGCTTTACAATAGATGATGAAAGTGACTCATGGTCATTGTCTCCTAGATTACCCTCAACCCTCAGACTACTCATTAGATTGTCCCCTTTGGCCAAAATCAAATCCAGGAATACCTTTCCCTGGTTGGCCCATACAATTTTTGAGTCAAATAGAATTCCTTGATACAAGTAAGGAAGCTATGTGACTGCTCAGATTTAGCTGAGTGCTCTTCCCATGAGAAGTTTGGGTAATTGAAATCAACCATGATGACCATGTTCCATGAGCATGCAGCCTTTACCAGATCTCTGGAGAATTCCAGCTCAAGCTCCTCCACTTGGTTCAGAGATCTGTAATATACTCCTACCATCAAGTCCCCTGTATCTTAACCCAGAGGGTCTCAAATCACCCTTCCTTATGCCTAGCTCAGTTTCCAGGGATGTGTACCGCTCCTTCACATAGAGCGCAACACCTTAGCCCTTCTATCCTTTGCAAACTCTCTTATGTAAGATGTAGCCCTCTACACATGGGTCCAATCATGGGTGCAGTCTCCGTTATCCCAATAAGATTGTATTCCTTACTGGTTAGCAGGAGGGGCAGTTCTTCCTGCTGGTTCCCCATGCTCCTGGTATTTGTGTACAGGCATGTAAGTCTACCATTGGAGGCCCTCGACTTCCTGTTTTGCTGAAGAGAGTCCAGTCCTTTGGCCTGCATTGGAGTATTCTTCCTATTGTTTTCCATCTTACTGGTTTCCTGCTTGCCAGTTCCTGGGTGTGCTCTAATAGTTTTCCGCCCATCCCCCAGCAATCTCAGTTTAAAGCCCTATCCAGGAGGTCCACCAGTCTAGCCAAAAAAGTGCCTTCCCCTTTGGCATGAGATGGATGCCATGCCTTTGCCACAAGCCACTGTCTCTAAGGTGGGTGCTGTTGTCAAAGAAGCTGAAGCCCTCACAGTAGTACCAACACCGGAGTCTTCTGTTCACTTCTTCATTGCATCCATCTTTCCTTTGCCCATAGCCCATAACCAGGAGGACTGAGGAGAAAAATACCTGCATCCACAAACCCTTGAGCCCAGCCCCCAGAGCCCTGTAGAATGTTTGCGTATTCTTCAGAGACACCAACCCTTCCTTATGAAGAGGCTCATTTAAGGACTTGGATGGGAAATTCCTCTGCCAGATGTGATCTGTAATGCTGATAGCTCAGGAATGGGCAAAATACAGCCTGGAGGCCAGATTTGGTCTGCCAACTGATTGGACCTGATCCTTAGCTGCCCCCACAGTGTTCCAGTTGAGACAGGCCCTGCCTACTACCACCTGGAGCTACTTGCTACTGTGCTTATTTTAGTTTCAGCCAATGGCTACCTATTATAAAAAGCATAATTCAAGGATTTGTAAGTAAAAACAGCCTATGCCTAAAAAGAAACACAAATGAAATGTCACAAATCAGATGCTACGTTACCCATCAGATTGACAAAATAAAAGACTACAAAGCAATATACTAGAAAAAATAATTTAAAAGAAAATAAAATGGTAGAAATCCACAAATTACTCTGAGCTGACTATGCAGTAATTGTTTATTGTTAATGTTTCATCTATTCATTTGTTAATAAGTGTTGATGTGATGTTGCTATGGTGGTCCAGAGAATATGCTGGAGGCCAGAATCCTTGTGGGTGACATTTTTAATTGGATGAACTCTACAGTTGGGACAGACATAGGGTTTTGACACAGGTTATCTTAAAAACATCATGAAGGCATTTAAAACAAGATCAGGCATTAGTTAAGGGGTGTTAAACTGCCATAAGTACCCTCTAAATGTTTCAAAGATATGCCACTACAGCTGAGGTTTATCTTTGATTTGTTTTGTCCAGGTCTTTCCAGGATATTGTGTGGATGGTCTGAGGAAATAAAACACCTTACTTGCATTCCTGCAGCATCCCAGGATGCACAGGTCCAAACCACTCTACCCCTTCTCCCACACCAAATCTCAAATGATCTTGCCACCTTCCCCTCTCCCCTTGCCCACCTCCATCCTGAGAATGACGGCAGCAGTAATCCCTTATGGACAAAGACAATCACTCCCACAAGTTAAGTAATAGGGTTGTAAATGAGTCCAGTGATGTCTAAGAAGGCTGATGCTAGAGATGCAGACTCTGGCAAATGGCACAGGTGGTGGTTAAAGGGAGGGTCAGACCATGGATTTCTCATTTTTGTTTCCTTTCCTTCTGTTTTGTCATTTTTCTGCCTTCAGGGTGAGATGCTTTTCCTCAAAATAAGATGTGCCTTCTCTCACAAGGCACTGCCATGCATCCCTGTCCCAAGCTAGTTTTTCCCAATTTGTGGTGTCAATGCCACACACAATGCTTGCTTTGAGGGTATCCTTGAAGCATTTCTTTTGGCCCCGTGTGTCCTTTGCCCTTGGCTGAGTTGGGAGTACAGCAGTTGTTTTGATAGACAGATAGCAGACATATACACACAGTGCCCTGTCTACCCCAGCTTAAATTGAATAATCAAGACTTCCATACTGGTGGTGTTGGCATCAGTGAAGACACAGGCATTTGTATAATGAACCTCCCACTTTATGCCAAGGATCTTCCAGAGGCAGCTCTGGTGATGGTGTTCCAGGCTTTGCAGGTGGTCCCAGTAGGCCACTCAAGCGTCTCAGCCATAGAGAAGTTGGGACTACCGCAACCTTGTATACTAGGAGCTTTGTTTGAGTCCTAATGTAAATATCCTTGAATACACAATGATTCAGTCTTCTGAAGGCAGAGTTGGCACTTTGGATCCTATACCAGATTTCCTCATTGACAGATGGCTACCAAGGTATGCAAAGTGTTCAACATTCTCCAGCTCTTGTCTGTCAATGAGGATCTTTGCTGAGAGAGATAACTGGCCAGAAGCAGACTGGTGAAGCACCTTTGTTTTTCCAATGTTAACAGTCAGTCCCAGGCACTGGTATGCTTCAGAGAGAAGCCATTAATGGCTGTTTGTAGGTCCACCTCAGTCTACACTGACAGCACAATCATCAGTGTACTGAAGTCCTACAACTGAGGCTGAAGTAACTTTGATTTTGGCGCAGAGGTGAGAGAGATTGAAACGGTTCCCATCCATCCTGTACTCAGTGCTAATGTCATCTGGCAGACAGTCACAGATGAGCATCTTGATACCCAAAAGATAAAAAATAAAATTGGTATGAGCACCAGGGATCCTGATTTTCTCTGTTAAAAAAAGCCAAATTTTTCAGATAAAAAATCCAAAATTGATTGATTAAGAACCCCCAAATCCCAGCAGCAGTGGGGGCACAACTCTATGCCACTGCTGCCACTGCTGCTGCCAGGTGGGCAGGGAGCACCTCTCCATGGCAATACAACTGGTGCAGGGCTCCCAGGGGCAGGACACCATGGTGGGGAGCCCTGAACCTGTTTCCTCCCTCACGCCATGCACAAATCTGGGGGTATATGCCCCCTCATGCCACTCTTCCCAGGAATACACGGAGTTGTGGGGAGCTGCACCCTCCCCCCAGACAAGCCACCTGTGGCTCTGTCCTATTCTGCAGCTGAGCCCTGCAGCCACACATTCCTGCCCTGGGCCCCATGCACTGCTCCAGCCTGGGCAGCGCCCCCAGTCCCAGTCCCAGCTGCCAACCCTGCCACACTCCTCTCACCATGGGGCTCTCAATTGCCCACCTCTTCCCCCACCAATAGACTTACCTGCAGATAGCAAGATGTTGCACCTGGGGAGGAAGAACCAGCAGCATACGTACAGGCTGAAGAACTCCCTTCTTCTCAGGACAGAGGCAGAAAAGGATCTTGGAGTCACTATTGATCCCAAGAGGAATATGGGCCGCCAATGTGGGGATGCAGACAAGAAGGCTAACCACACCTTGTCATGCATCCATAGATGCATCATGAGCAGGTCCAAGGAGGTGATTCTCTCCCTCTATGCGACACTAGTCAGGCCACAGTTGGAGTACTGCATCCAGTTCTGGGCGCCGCACTTCACGAGGAACGCGGACAGCATCGAGAGGGTCCAGAGAAGGGCCACTTGCATGATTAGGGGGCAGCAAGGCAGGCCCCATGAGGAGAGGCTATGGGACCTGAACCTGATCAGCCTCCACAAAAGAAAGCTGAGAGGGGATCTGGTGGCCACCTATAAAATTGTGAAGGGGGTCCAGCAGGCAATGGGAGAGTCCCTCTTCCCCCGGGCACTACTGGGGTAACAAGGAACAACAACCATAAGCTGACGGAGAGTAGATTCTGGCTAGAGATCAGGAAGCACTGCTTCACAGCCAGGGTGGCTAGGAGCTGGAACCAAGAGAGATCTAGGAGATCCCTGCATGATACTGCAAATCCAGGACAAATGCTGTCCCTGAGACATGCAGACTGCAACTGGGATTTGATGTTCCCATTTTGGGACTGTCCCACACAGTTTGGGATAGACTGTTTCCCTACACAGTGGCCTGAGAACACCTACAAACCCCTCCCTGCTCCTCCAGCCCCCACCCACACATGATAGGGAGCATTTGATCCCCAACAGCCTATCACCTTGCCTGCTGCTCCGAGCTTGAAGCAGCCAGCCTGGAAAAGCAGAAAACCCAGACATTTGATCTAATTTTAAAAGCCTGCCCAGATGCAGAACAGGGGTCCAAACAGGAGGACATGCCCAGGAAAACCCAGATGTATAGTAACCCTACACACATACCTGCCCTGCCCCTTCCACCCTTACTGGCTTTCCCTGCAGGTCCCCAACCCCAGCCCTAGCAGCATCACCTGCACCCTACCCACAGGGCACCTCCAGCATCACACAGCCCTGCCAGTGCCCCTCATTCCAGACCCACAGCCTCTTGCCCCCCCCGCCAAAGGAGACCCCCCACTGCCCTCCACCCCCAGCCTCCCAAACCCATACTTAGCCCAAACACTGCAGGAGGAAAAATAAATTTGAGTCATCCCTGACTGACTCAGATTCTCAGGCCCCAGTCCCACCCCTGCCCCAACACGCTGTGGACAGGGCTTAGAAGGCTGGAACTCTTCTAGCCTCCAGAGAGCTGTTCACAAAAGGAGAAACATGTGGTTTCCTGCTTCAAAACGGAAAATCTGTGCTTTTCTCTTTTTAAAGGGGGAAATCCACATTTTCTTATGTTTTTCCACAGGAAATGGAAAACTCAGATCCCTGGTCATCATTCTAAACCAATGCTTTCCCAGAGTGGCAGAGTGGAGAATAAAGGGAAATGGAAGGGTGGACTATGAATCTGAAAACCACCAAAATAAACCAATAGCTGCTATAAATGAACACTTTTCAGTCACAGTGCAGGGCTCCAGGGGCGTTACTGCCTTTTCATGACATAGAGAATCTTCCAGGATAGATTTTTTCACCTAGTGATTGCAGCCAGGGAGCATAATATGAATGTTAACTTTTATGATGATGTTCAACAGGGTGATACCTCCACGGCTGTCACAGTCACTTCTATTCCCCTTGTTTTTGTATAATTTTACAAACCAAATATCTTTCAAATCTTGTGGTACAGCTTCCTTTTTCCAACAGAGCTTTTGAAGTAATTTTTTGTTGGCATATTTGTAGATTTTAGCAGGCAAGCCGTCGTTGCTGGATCTGTTGTTCCCAAGAATCAATTTAATTGTGTTTTTGCAAAACTTCTAATGTAAACTCTTTGTCCAAATCCATCCTAACTCCAAACTGTGGTAAACCTTCGATCTCTTCATGTTTGATTTCAGTCTCAATGGAGTATAGAATTCCATAGTGTTCAATCTAATGCTCAAGTCATTTTGGTTTGTCAGTGATGACATTTCCAGATAAGCCTTTTAGCAGAGCTGTTTTCTTCTTGACTAGGCTAATTGTTCATTTGATGCCTTCAGACATTCTCTGGCTGTCACCTGCATCAGCTACTCTCTGAATATCATCACAGAGTTTCAGCCAAAAATCTTGGGCATATCTCTTAGCCTCTTTTTGCATTTCTCTTTAAGCTTTTCTCAAATTTTCCAAGGTTGTGGTGTTGGGAGATTTCTTGTAGATGGTTAGCACTGTCCTTTTGTTTTTAACCAGTGGTAGAAGGGTTTCAGAGTGCTCTTCAGAGCAGTCTTTATTTGTCTTGATTTTTTTTTAAATTTGTTACAGCACCATGTTATGTATTAGTTTTTAAGCTTTCTCATACTTTGGTGGCTGAATTGATAGACAAGCTTGCTTTTATAACTGTTCTTCATTGAACAGTCTGCATCTTTCTGCACTTCAGTTTGGCTGATATCAATCTGAGAACAACTGGTAACTTTGCTACAGTGGATCTTTTTCACATTGATTCTGACTTTGCAGCAGACCAAGGCATGGTCAATGTCACAGTCAGCACTGTGATAAGACCTCATATGCAAGATTTCTTTCAGATGGTTGCGCCTGGACAGTACTAGATTTAATTGGTGCCAGAGCCCTGATCTTGGATGTTTCCACAATATCTTCCCTGTGATTTTTCCCAGTGAAGTAGGTGTTGGTAATACAGAGATTTGGACTTGCACATGTAGCAAAACCCCAGTTTTTCTTTTTCTTTTTCTTTTTTTTTAAATGCATTCCCTCCCCTCCCTCAACCATTCCTGAATTTGTCTCTCCCTCTCTATTCCCTGTAGATAAGTATGAGTGAACTAAGACATAGGATAAGCTTCAGCATTTTATTTTAGTAGCAAGTTGTATTTGTTTTGTTTTTTTTCTCTTTCTTTATATTGTATAATTATTATGTTTATATTGATTTTTACTGTTCTATATTACTGTTTTATTGGTATTATATAATTTAGGCCTACATATGTAAGTTAGCATAAGTCATGTCTAGTTTCCATTTTGTTTGTCAAGTCTCCACCCTGTCCCCAGGCCCGGTTGTATAACCCGTGACTTGCACCTACACCTCCTATGTAACTTGGTTCTGAATGAATGGGGATGAATGAGGGTGCTTGAGAGACAATGACAGTAGGTCAAAACATAGCTCTCTCTGAATGACTGAACCATCAACACCAATACCTGGACCAACAACCCAGCCCTTGGAACCACCCTCAGCATTCAGGACACAAAAGATGAGGGAACCCATCATTGTGCCAAGGCTGCATATGCTCAGTAAGAACACCTGGAGCCCTCTGGAACAGGACTGACACTGCCTTGACAGGCCCTCCTCTTCGGAGATCAGAGATAGTCTGCCCCATAAAAGGAGTAATGAAGACTGACTCCTTGGGACGCCCTCTCCATCTGGACCAGCACCATGCCACACCGCCTATACACCCAGCAGCCCTACCAGTGACCCCGCTCTGGACAACACTTACTGGACAAGGACCCCTTTTCAACCTGGATAGGTAGCTGACACTCCCATCCCCTCTTCAACCAAGGACTTGGACTCTGTTTCTCTTCCCTACCTGGACTCCAGCCCTTCCACTGAGTCTCTCTCTCCTGCTACCAGTGTGTGTGTGTGTGTGTGTGTGTGTGTGAGAGAGAGATTCAATAAATCCATGGAGCTGTGTAGCGTGTTGTCCGTTTAATAAATCTGTTATTTAGGTCCCTGAGTTGGGTTTTGCTTTACTATGGTTCAGCCCTGCTCCAATCTCTGCTCCTCGCCCCTCTAACTTCTGTTTCATTTCTCCCTCTCCTGCTTCTGGCTCACTGCCACCTCCAACACCTGTCCTGAGCTCTTCTCTGACTCCAAACCCCCTGTTTCTTTGCCACTGTCTTATCCCCACTGCCTTTTCCCCTGAGCAGCCAGGTTTCTGCCTCAGTTTCTTTCCTGGATGTCTCCTCCTTGCCACCACTTATCTGCCCCCTGCCCTTCCCAATATCTCAGCTGTCTGCCTCAGTTTCCAGCCCCATGCTCCCAGGTTTCTGTCTCTCTCTCTTTCCTGGCTGTCTCCTCCTTGCCACCAGGCTTCTTTTTTTCCCCCTATCATGTACCAGTGACCTCAAGTAACCCTGGGGCCACTTGATCTTAAGTAAACCCAAGCCTCAGTTCCTCAGTCAGCTTCTCTCTAGTCCACTGGTTCTGGCAACTTTCACTCCCTACACTTTAACACTCACACTCTCACCTGAACCTTCTTCCAAGTATCCCAGGTACCCCAAACACACACATACATACTGTACCATCCAAGTTAGGAACTTACCTATGTGTAGGTGGGTTGTATGTGTGTGAACTGGTGAGTGTGTGTTTATGTGTGTGTGTATATATGTGTATATATATATATATACACATATATACACACACACTATATATCATTGTGTGCATGATACATGAATTAGTGATCTGTGTATGTATACTGAGTGTGCAGCTATTGACAACTGATTTTTGTCTAACTTTTGGGGTGTATAGTGTATGTGCTTGAGTTGGTGATATGTATGCATGTGCCTAGGCTGGTTTGGATGTGTATGTGCCTGAGTTGGTAGTGTGTGTGTGTATGCAACTAATTGATTTGTGTGTTTGTATATGTGTAATTGTGTCACACCCTCCTGTCTAGCAGCTATACTTACACTTAGGTCTAGGGGAAGGGTGAGAGAACCCAGACTTAGGGGATTTGTGATCCCAGTCCAAGTTGGGGATGCCCAGGTTATGGGGCTTAGACTCTGGCTCAGACCAAACATTCATGCATGAGCAACTAGTATATCTGGCAAAACATCCCTTTAGGAAAATACACATATATCACATACATTCATGGGGATTCTGTGCCTTTTCCCACAATTAAAATAAAACACCACTATATATGCAGGTATCATTTGAACAGACAAAGCAATGATCCAGGACACAAAGGTCGAGAAGGCATCATGGCACTCCAGGGCAGAGTCCTGCCTAAGCTTAGGCAGGGGCAGAGGATGAGGGAGTGCCCCTCATGCCTTATCCACAGGCCCCTGCTCCCCCAAACCCCTGCCCCCAAGTGTGTGGGGAAGGGGTGGTGCATGGGGCAGGGTGTGCATGTGTGAGGAAGCTGGGGTGTATGGGTGGGGAAAGGTGGGATATTTATGGGAAAAGGGGATGTGGGGCTTTTTGGAGCCTGGCCCCTGCTCTGATGGTACAGGGATGGTCCAGACTTGCCATAGCTTGGCCCCTGATGACCCAAACCAGCCCCACACCATTGGGGCCATGTACTAAGATCTGGCATGCTCAGATGGCTCCTATGCCATTGTGGGGGAGGTGGAGCCTGGATGGCACGAGGACAGTCTGGGCCATCAGGGGTCAAGCTCTGGAGAGCCCAAACTAGCCCTGTACCATTGCCCCCAACCCCCCTCCACCCCACTGGCAGAGGGGTGGTACAGGTGCATCCACTGGTAATGAATTGGGATGGGGGAGAATGCAGAAGGCATATGCACCCCCAGATTTCTGTGGGTCATGGGGCACAAGCCTGTAGCCTGGTCAGGCTGGCAGACTTGGTGCTTCTGCTGCTGCCAGGATCCGCTGCCACCACCACCACCACCCCACTGGGGCAGTGCCCCCAGGCCCAACCCCCAACCCTGCCCTGAGGACACCCACCCCATTGAGAAGGAGTGCCATGCATGTTCCCTCCCTCCTGCACTGAGCCACAACTGCTTCCAGAAGCCATTCCTGATGCCACCACTACCCCAACTAATCAGTGCCCCCAGCCCCAGCCGAGCCAGGATGAGCCATGGTGGGATGAGGCAGCATGTCTGGGGATGAAACAGCCTGCATATGCCCCAGCCCCAGCCCCCAGCATAGGACAGGGTGATCACCAGGCACTACAGCAGCAGCACCCTGCATGCCTTGGTGTCCCTGGAGCTGCAGCTCTAAAACCACCACTATTGCCTCCTCTTCCACGCAGCTCTATTTGATGTCTGTTCAAATGACAAAGGGCTCTGTAGCAGAGCCACTGTATAGGATGGAGGCAGTCATCTGGTCATGAAAGAGTCTCAGGATGGTGACTTAAGGAGACAATCCTCCATGCCCAAAGGGAGGTAATCCCAACAATGGTCAAAGGGAGCAGGAGGGCGCGTAAACCCCTATGGCTCACTAGGAGCATCCGGGAATATCTCCTTGCTAAGAGGGAGGCATACACCAAATGGAAGGA
>JAGPOW010000229.1:34150209-34168346 GCA_030014935.1 Caiman crocodilus
AGGAAGTTAGATGAGCACCTTGCTGGGGTCATCTGACCCCGGTGCTCTTTCCTGCCAAGGCAGGGGGTCGGACTAGATGATCTGCCCAGGTCCCTTCTGGCTCTAGATACTATGATACTATGATACTATGATACATTTCTCTGGGCAGCCACATTTTGTTAAGATCTTTCATAGGGCCTCATGGTTAACAGAACTGAAAATTTTGTTCTAATCAATAAATGCTAGCATTTTTCTCAGCATTTTTTCTGCACTTGCCAGGCTGCAAAAATCTTGTCTATGGTGCCTCTCAATGGTCTGAAGCCATTGAGACTTAGGAAGTATTTCCTTGGCAGAAGGGAGCAGGCAATTCAGCAGAATTAAAGCAAAGATCTTCCCAGTGATAGGGAAGAGAGTGATACATCTGTCTTATCACCTGGTGGACTTCTTCAGAGGTTGATGAACTGGAAAGTGTTTCAGTGCTAGATGCTGCAGGATGGATTCAATGGTTTCATCAGTCACCATTCATTCTCAGTTCAGGGCAATCAGCACGGGTTCATCAAAGGCAGGTCCTGCCAGACCAACCTGATTGCCTTTTATAATCAAGTAACTAAATCCTTGGATGATGGTGTCACCATGGACGTATTCTTTCTAGACTTTAAGAAGGCCTTTGATGCTGTCTCTCACCCCATCCTCATCAATGAATTAAGCAACTGTGGCATTGATGTCTACACAGTTGGATGGGTAAAAAATTGGCTGATGGGGCACACCTAGAGAGTGATGGTGGATGAGTTGTACTCAGCCTGGTGAGATGTGAACAATGGGGTCCACCAAGGCTCGGTCCTCAGGCCCGCACTGTTTAACATCTTCATTAGCGACTTGGACAAGGGGGTAGAAAGCATGCTGTTCAAGTTTGCTGATGACACTAAGATGTGGGGTGAGGTGGACACACTTGAAGGAAGAGAGAGGTTGCAAATAGATTTAGACAGACTGAAAAAGTGAGCAGATGATAATAGGATGGGGTTCAACATAGACAAGTACAAGTTGCTGCAACTTGGGAGAAGGAGTCCACAGCGTACATACACACTGGGGAGTTCCCCTCTTGAAAGCACAGAGGCGGAAAGGGATCTTGGAGTCATTATTGACTTCAAGATGAACATGAGCCGCCAGTGCCAGACCGCAGCCAGCAAGGCCAGCCATAACTTGTCATGCATCCAAAGGTGCATCTCAAGCTGGTCCAGAGAGATGATACTCCCCCTCTATGTGACTTTGGTCAGGCTGCAGTTGGAGTACTGGGTCCAGTACTGGTCACCGCACTTCAAAAGGGGTGTGGCCTGCCTAGAGAGGGTTCAGAGGAGGGCCACCCACTTGGTGAGAGGGCAGCAGGACAGGCCCTATGACGAGAGACTGAGGGACCTGAACCTGTTCAGCCTTGGCAAGAGGAGGCTGAGAGGGGACCAGGTGGCTGCCTACAAACTCATCAGGGGAGATCAACAGCAAATAGGCAGAGCCCTTTTCTCCCCAGCCCCACCTGGGGTGACAAGGAACAATGCTAATAAGCTAATGGAGAATAGGTTGAGGTTAGAGATCAGAAGGCAATATTTTACAGTTAGGGTGGCCAAAGTCTGGAACCAGCTTCCCAGGGAAGTGGTCCTCGCCCCTACCTTAGGCAAATTCAAGACAAGGTTGGATGATCACCTGTCTGGGGTCTTGTGAACCCAGCATTCACTCCTGCATGTGGCTGGGCATCAGGCTAGATAATCTGTTCAGGTCCCTCCTGACCCTAGCTACTATGAAACTATGATACCGTGATAGTTTCTACAGGCAGTGTTGCCTCCCATTTTAAAAATGGTGACAATATTGGTATTCTTTATATCAGTGGGAATTTCCTCAATGTTCTGGATTTTAAGAAACTGTGTAGAGCTTTTTGGTCATAGTTTCCTCACCAACTTTTAGGACCTCAGCTGGTATGCCATCAGGGACAGATGCTTTCAGTTTTTTTATCTGTCTTATCACACGGTGGACTTCTTCAGAGGTTGATGGACTTGCAAGTGTTTCACTACTGGATGCTGCAGGATGGATGCAATAGTTTCATCAGTCACCATTCATTCTCAGTTCAGGAGCTTTTGGTAGTGCTCCTTCCAGTGGTTTTTGATGGACTCATCTTTGAAGTGTGTACTGACATCTGATCTAAATTGGGTGAATCCACAAGAATCTGGTCTGTACATAGCCTTGATTTTTTTTTTTTTATTCTCAGGCTTCCTCTGATGAAAAGTTCCCTGCTTCTGACTGGATGTAGGATTGTTTTGCCAGTCACAGAAAGCTTTCCTCTTCTGATCAAGAAGGGCTTTGATCTCAATATTGTTTTCTGTCAAACCAGTCCTGACAGTGTTGGGTGATGAAGTCAATTGATTCTGTGCATACCTCATGAATGCGCTCTTTTAGAGATTGCCAATTGTCCCCAACACAAGAATTACCATTTTCGATACTAAGATGGGTAAGTTTCTTACTGAGATGTCTGGAGGACTTTGCCATGTCTAGGGATCTAAAGGCATTTGATGTTTTACTGTCCTCAGAATGATATAGGTTGCTTTCAATGATTAATATCACCAAAAGATGATCCATCCAAGCAGTCATAGATTCATTGATTGTAAGGCTGGAAGGGACCTCACAGATTATTGGGTCAAGCCCCCTGCATCAGGCAGGAAAGACAAGTGGGGTCAGGTGATCCTAGCAAGATGACTATCCAGTCTTCTCTTGAAGATTTCCAGGGTAGATGATTGCACCACCTCTAACCAGGAACTAGTTTGGACACCCTAACCAGGAAGAAGTTTTTCCTAATGGTGAGCCTGAAATGGTCTTTCAGGAGTTTGTGGCCATTACTCCTGGTTCTCCCCAAGGCTACCCTGCTGAACAGTTGTACATCAAGCCCCTGAGGTACTCCACTTACGTAGCAGTAAACTGCTACCAAGTACCCTCTCAGCCTTTTCTTTTTCAGGCTGAAGAGTCCTATGTCCCTCAACCTTTCCTCATATGGCTTGCTGTGCAAGCCTCTAATCATACAGGTGGCTCTTCTCTGGACACTGGTTAGGTTGGCATTGCCAAGCCTGTAGGTGTGCAGGGGATTGATCGTCCCCAGGTGGAGCACTTTGCATTTCTTGATGTTGAGCTTCATCTGATTCTGACTTGCCCAACTTACTAGCCTGTCTAGATCTGCCTGTATCTGTAACCTATCTTCAAGCGTGACCATGCTTCCCCATAACTTGGCCATTGAGCTCTTCACCCCCTCATCCAAATCTTTAATGAAGATGTTGAAAAGTAAAGGAGCAAGTACCAACCCCTGTGGACCACTGCCCACTTCTCACCAAGATGACAGATCCATTCATTAGGACACTTCCTGGGTCCTACCCCACAGCCAGCTTCATACCCACTTAACTGTCTCACAGTTAAGCCCACTATCTTCCAATTTTCTGTGGGAACATCATGAGATACCAGATCAAAGGCTTTTTGGAAGTGTACAGGCACCTGAGTCCTCCTGTTGCAATCCTCAGCTTCCTGTCATGTTGAAGGAGGGTTAGTCCCTCTGCTTTCTCAGGAGTGGCTCTCTTAGTGTCCCTATCTATGGATCTTTCTTGTATGCTGTTCCCCTGGTAAGCTCTAGTCACTGTTTCCCCATCTTCCAACAAACTTAGTTTAAAGCCCTATCTAGAAGATCAGGCATTCTGGCTGAGTACAGGGACTTACCTCTCTGTGTGAGATGGATGCCATCCCTTCCCAGAAGTCCTCTGTCCCTGAAGTGTGCACTGTGGTCAAGGAAGCCAAAGCTCTCTTGGTGACACCACCATTGGAGTTGTCAATTGACCTCCATGATGCAGCCTTCCCTTCTCGGACCGTGACCTGCAACTAGGAGCACAGAAGAAATGACTACTAAACCCCCAATCCCTTGAGCTTAGCCCCGTAAGCTCTATAGTCACTCATGATCTGATCAGGATTTCTTCAGACCATGTCATTCATTCTCACATGGATGAGGAGCATAGAGTAGTAATTGGAGGGTTGGATTAGCTTGGGGATCCTTGCCGCAAGATCTCTGATGCGGGCCCTAGGTAGGCAGCAGACCTCTGGGGCTAAGGGGTGCAGACAGAAGAATGAAGTTACTATCATGTGACTACCGCCTGTGTAGAGATCTGTGACTGGGGACTCCCAGTGATTGTTTTGTCAGTCCCCATTGCCACTCATCCATTGCTGCAGGATTTTGTAGAAGTTCTGGGTATTGGCATTGGTTATTATAGTAAATGTTGCACCAGTAGGAGAACCCTGCATGTGACCTGTTTTATCTAAGGAGGCTATTGTGCATCAACAACTCCATGGATCTTGGCCAAGGAGAAACACTTGTCCAGTAGCAAGGGGATCCAAGATAACTGGAGTTACTCCTCCAATGCAGCCTTCATCCACCTTCACAGGTGTTGAGAAGTATACCTTCTCCATCCATCTGCTCCATCTTTGAGGTCCTTGTGTTGTGCTGGACTACTCTTCATCTCATACCTCACCTTTGAAGTTACCACCATGGGTGACCCTACCAGGAGTACAAGACTCCTGACAGCATTGCCCTTAGGGTCATCAGCATGTGCAAGCCTCTCTAACCCACAGTGGTAGTCCATGGAGAAGATACTAAGAACAACTTTTCAGAGTTTAATTGCAGCAAGATGATGCAGCCCAGTTGCATGGTCTCACTGTCTGGGGTCTCCATGCTGAACATGGAGCCACTGGGGCTCTACTCAACAGGACAGTGTAGCAGGGGAAAGTTTGCTTGTCCCAGATGAATAGCCTCCCTGCCTACAGGCTCTGTGCTCAGCACAATACTGGCAGGCTTCAAACAGCCATGTGGTGCAGGGATCATGTGGCCTGCAGCTGTTAAGCCCTAAAGGGAGACTCTGGAAATAGGGAAAAATGCTTTCCCTGGCTCCAGAGTCTCAGTCCCAGGGGCTCCACACTAAGTTGGGGACTGCCAGGATAAAATGAAGCAAGATCCTGATGCTGGGGGGAGCATGCTCTCCCTGGTTCCAGGGCCTTGCCTGACTACCTCTCAATGGTGTAGACTGGCTGCCCTACAGCTCCATTTCCAGGGCCTGGGGGCTATCCTATCTGAGGTGATGGGGACTCACATTTCCTGTGCCTAACCCCACACTGCCTTCCATAGCCCCCCTCACCCAGGACCAGACTTGATGGTGCTTGAGGAAAAGCTGCCCTCCTCCACTCACCTGGCCAGGGAAGCACATGAGAAACTTTCAATTAATCTCAGGTCAAGTGAGCTTAATTGTGGTTTCCCCACACCCTGCACCAGACTTAAAGGCACTAGGTCACCATGAGCAAGGATAGTGGGGGATGGGATGGGGTAAGGAGCCTGAGGTCCTGTTTAGCTGGGCTCTTTGATGATAGCACAGAGCCAGCTGCCTGAGTTCCACTCACTAGCTCACTCTCTCCTAGGATAGGACCATGGAGGACTCATGGGAGGAAAGCTGGGGTCCCCTAAATCCACCCTCTTGAGTGGGACCACTGGAGGCTCAGCTTGGCTTGTTGCAGGCAACTGGTTCTTACCAGTCCCCTCCCTCTCCCAGCCAGGACAGGACCACATAGCACCCTGCACCTCAGCTGACACATTTCAGTCTGCATGGCCCTCCTACCTCTGATTCAAACTTGCCCCCTGCAAGCCTTCCCCAGAGCGGGCAGCACTGGAAGCCTCATTGGAAGAGACTGACTTGGCAAGGCGGCTCCGCAGCACCCAGCCCTCTACCTCCACCCATGAGTCATTAACACATGACACAAGTCTTGATTGATTGTCTTCAGTTCTTTTATTTCATTCATACCAAAATGCTTTACATAACCTTAAAGAATTTATGCACACATAGGTAAACTGATGCCAAGGGGTCTCGTTTTGTGGCTGTGCCTCCCCTCCTCCACGCCAACCAACCCTCTCACCACTGCCAACTGACCACTTCATTATGCCTCAGGTCCTTTGGCTCTGCAAAACTTCTGTTTTTCAGCTGTAACCAGGTATGTGCTCTGGGCCATGCAGCTACCAGCATAGTGCCCTGCCAGCACGGTAACATCACAATATTCCACAAATGCCTGACATTATATAGGTAACTTGCGCCAAAGCCCATAGACAAGCTTTCCCATAACAAAGTAGCCATCCTCAGGCCTCTGAGACAAAAACAGCTGAGCTAAATAACAGAGGAAACAAAATTTTGTTAGAGTCATTAACATCTGTGAAGTATAGGAATTAGGGATTATTAGGAAAAGTATATTGGATCATGAAGGCAAGGATTTCTTAGGGTGATAGCTCTTATTGGCCAATAAAGTTATTGCCTATGCTACGTCCCTGGTGCTTAGTGTCCAACAGGCTGATAAATTTCTGTTCCCAAGCTCAGGTAAGGGTCTTTGAGTGGATATGATATCTTTTATTAGACCAACTGAGTAGTTGGAAAAAAGAGTTCTTAGCAAGCTTTCAGGTGCAGTCAGCCTTCTTCAGGCATAGGGAGTCTCTGCTGGTCTGAGACTCCAAGGAATGAGAGACGCTAAAAGTGTTACAGGATGTCAGTGAGAAGGTAAATAGGTAGAAATTAGGCAAACAAAATGTAAAGCTGAAAAGAGGGATGTGAAGGAAGGGGAAGCAACAGGAAAAAGGCCAAAGGTGAGTAAGGGAGACTCTACAGGGGTGGTAACTCAAGGAAGATTTTGAATATTCCCAAGCTCCTCTTGTTAAGGTGTCATCGAGATTTCCTTTGAGCACTATGAGGTCAGACAAGGAGTGATTTTCCTGTGAAAAATGTTCTCCTACCTGTCCTTCATCTTTTTTCAGTGGTTATTCATTCTGGTGCATAGTTTTAGTCTAGTTTCACCCACATAGTTTCCATGCGGGCATTTGGTGCACTGGATGTGGTATACCACATTAAAGAATAAAGATTATGATGTGTAGATTCTGCTTGTTTTGTGAGAAGTGTTCATTGTTATGGCAGAAGAGATGTGTTGAGGGGTCTGACATTTATTGCTGAGCCAGGGTTGGGTCCCATTAAGTACCTGTGGATCAGCATGGAGTTTATTTCTGATGAGTCCCACAAGGTTAGGGGGAAGTTTGCAGGACAGGAGCGGGGGGTCCCAGGAATGTTGTTCTCAAAGTGTGGTCCTTTCCAGGTATACCCTTTAGTTGTTTGATGATCCTTCTTAAAGGGTCAAGTGTGGGATGACAAATAACAACAACAGTGTGCAGTCAGTGGGGTTCTTCTCTTGGTATAGCAGTAGGTTTCTGCATGGCACCTTGGTGGCATTTTCAAAGATAGAGTCTATTTCTCTGGTGGATGACACTATAATGAAGTGAGTAAATGCAGCTTTCAGTTTGGTAAGATGTGTATCACGAGTGCTCTCCTCAGAGCAGATGCAATGGTATCTGAGGACTACCTGACTTGTAGACCACCACTTTTTTAGTGTATTTGAGATAAATGCTGTTTCTGTGGATTTAAGTGTGGTTGCTCATGGGTTTTCTGTAGACAGTGGATTGTAGGGTGCCCTCCCAGATGTAGATTGTAATGTCTAGAAAATTTAAGTTATTGTAGGAGTATTCCAGAGACAATCTGATTGGTAGGAGTTAAAGTTAAGGTGGAAGTCAATCAGTGAGTCCAGGGGTTCAGCCCAGATGATTAAGATGCCATCTATGTAGAAAAAATATAGTTTAAGTTTGAAAGCACAATTTTCTAAAAACTCCTCTTCCAGATGGAGTATAAAAAGTATAGGATCCATCCACGTGCCCATGGTTTGAGGAAGTATCAGTTGTTGATAGTAAAAAAGTTTCTGTGGGTGAGATGAAAAGGATGATATGTGCAATAGGTTGAGGTTGCAAATCTGGATACCGTCTGTTTTACTCTAGGTATTTCAGGCAGGCTGCTGTGCCTTCGTTGTGTGGAATAATAGTATATAAACTGGTGACATCTGTGGCTGCGAGTACAGCCTTCTCAGGGAGGTGATTAATGTCCTGGATCTTGTTGAGAAAAAGTCAATTGTGACTTGTAGAAAACTTACTTGCTAATACGGTATTCAACTGAATGATAATTTAGTATGTGGCAAACAGAAAAGGGTTTCAGCAAGGCAGCATGACTCATAACATGATACCATCTTGCACATTTTGGATTTTCTTCTGATGGACTGCACAGGTGGGGCTGAAGCACACACAGTATATAAAGAGAATGGGTAATACAGCTCAGACACCAGAAGCCCTTGGAGACAAGTAGCTCGTTGCTTCTTCAAGAATCAAGGAAGAAACCCTTCTGTAATCATGAACTACAAGATTGTCTTGGCTTTCTTTCTCATTTCAGCAGCTCTGACTAAAGGTAAGTGAATCCTTTGTAAGACACACTGTAAGATATTGCTAATGATATGTAAAAGGTTCAGAAGGGGAAGCACTTTCATTGCCTATTCTAAAAGAGTATTTTCTTTTAAAACTTTTTCAACAGATGTTTCAAAAACTTCTGCTCATTCAAAAGCTATAGGTATAAGCCCTTTTAGGCAGGTGTCTACACATGCGGGACTTAGAGAGAAGATTTGCCCCCAGTTTCCTGCAGCCCTGCAATGGGCCCCTGCCACCGCCAAGAGAGCTCCAGACTCCCCTTGGGTGCTAGCTAGCTGCTCCACTGGCAGATTGAGGCAAAGGACTGGGACATACCTGCCCCCCTACAGCTCTTTCCAAGTCCCGTGCCTCAGTCACCCAACGGGGGCATGGGGCTGGGACCTGCCCCTGACCAGGAGAGCTCCCAGCTCACACCCTGCACACCAGGCAGGGGTTGGGGAGCTTGGTCCCTGCTCAGCTCTGTGTTTGCGGGGCTGGGGGTAGAGGAGGGAACCAGGTGGAGAACTTGTTCCCTCCACAGCTCTGCACTCAAACCTGTCCCGGCTCCTGTGGCAGAGTACATCCCACCAGCAGGCAGCTCCCAGGAACAGGGAGCAATCTCCTGCCTCCTGGGGATGACTGAACAGGAGCAGGTTATGCTCCTGGTCAAGCATCTACACAAGCACTATAGTACCATTACTAATCTCAAGTAAATTTGCTATCTGCATTTGCAGGTAACAAATTCACTTCGGATTAGGGAGGTTTACTGTTTAGTAAGCGTGTGCATGTGTAGATGCACATGCTGACTTTCCAGTGAACTATACTGATGCAAAGTTAAGCATCTATTTGTAGATGCACCCACTGTGTTCTTATGTGACTGAAGACAGGATCTTTATTAGAGTGTTATTATGTACCTGCTGATTCTTCCCTGACAGCATCATCTGGTTGTGACATCATTTTTAGTCGTCACATTCATGATTATGCTGTCTCAAACAGTCACCAGAGGGGAGAATGAACAGTATAAACAGAACATCAGATATGCTTTAAGCTGATACAGAAGAAAGGGTGAGAGCTCATTTTCACTTTTGGTGATATATATCCAGATATAAAGCGATATAACCAAGAGGAAAATCTGCCTGGTAAAAGCAGACTTCAAATTAATAATTTATATATATTTTCAGATGAAAAAAATATGGAAGACATTTCCTTGTAGCATTAATGGCTCTGAAAATAAAAGGTTTGATATTGAGAGGCTGATTATAGTACAGAAAAGAAACAATCTTTCAGCTTTTTTGTGAAAAAAGAACAGTCATCACTAATAAACCCTGTAACATAAAAGGGTCTCAATCTGCTTTGCATGTTCAGATGGTGAGAAGGTGCTTCCCTGACCACAATTCTCTTGTCTTCTTATAGATACGGCCCTAGCGCAGACTGGGAACGAGCTCCGATGCCAGTGCATAAACACTCATTCCAAGTTCATCCATCCAAAACTGATTCAGAATGTGAAGCTGATCCAAAGTGGGCCTCACTGCCAGAATGTGGAAGTCATGTAAGCCCTTTCCCAAATGCTAATTGTCACCCAACACGGGGCGGGGAAGTGTCTTTGCATCATGCAGGTGTAAAAATTTTAACGGGGATCAGAAAGACTGGTGAGAGCTCACTAATCTTAAGTCACAGAAAAGTTTTTTCCCGTATCTTGAATATTACAAGACAAAATTACTCAGACAAAATTACGTCTGAATACATGGGAAATTTATCTGAGTAAGGACTGCGGAGTTTAGCCCTGTATTCAGAAGTCAACATAAACGAAAAACAGAAAACAGAAGAAAGTAAAACAAAAAGACATTTTTCGGATATGGACAAAGAGTCCTGCCAGGAAACATTTATATAGCTCGAATTCATTGCAGAGCCATGCACATACGTACAGCACGGGAGAGAACTGCTGTGTACATTTCAAATGGATACCTTGCAGATATAGGGAAACTTTAACAAATTAAATGTTGAGTCGGATCCTCAGCTGGTACAGATTGAAGTCACTAGGACTGTTTCAGTTTCCTCCTGCTATCCCAATGTCTCTGAGAAAAGGATAAAGATTATGGGATGAGAAAGAAAGCCACAACATAGATGCTTGACTTTTGCTTCTCTTCTTCACAGTGCTACTCTTAACAATGACAAGGAAATATGTTTGGAACCCACCGCTCCTTGGGTGAAGTTGATCATCAAGGCAATTTTAAGCAAGTAAGTCATTCAATTTTCAATAAGTCACCTATAAGTGCTTGATGAAAAACCGGAAATAGTTGCCTGGAGAGTTTCTTAGCAGAAACAGTGTAAATGTCCTGTCTCCTCATGCAATTGCAATGCTTTCCATAAAGAGTCTCTCTCTATCCAATAAAACATGACAAGAACTTAGGCTGTGCATAGACGAAATGAGGGGTGGGACTGCACGAGCCAGGTGCCTGCGAGCGAGTGCCACCTGGGGGCAACTGCTGCCACCACGGAGGCAAGCACCAGGCCCCACAACAGCCCAGGGACCTCTCCGCCCGACGGCAGCTTCCCCTCCTCTTCCCTCCCTACTGCCAGATAGGTAGGTAAGTGAGGAGTGTGTGCATGACAGTGGTATGACACAGGGGTTTCGAGAGCCCTAAAAATCCACCACTTCATCTACACACACCCACTGTGGTTGTATTATGGGAGTAGGCTTTATTCCCACCTCTCCCGCCAACTTCCAAGGAGACTGGGCTGAGCTACTGATAAGTCCCATACATGATGAACATAGGCAACTCCATTTGGAGACTTGCAACTCACAAATATTTGGCACTTCTGAAACAATCAGGCTCTAAAAGATTGATTTTTCTCTTAAATGTAATGATTACATCAGGAAAATAACTGTTCCAAAATTAATGATGTTTCTTGGATGTGAGTGAGAGGATCATTGCACAAACCTCCTAGCTTGGCATCCAACTCCGGAAGCTCGTGGAACTCAAACTGAAGTTAACAGATCCATGCAATAGTTCCTAAAATAGTCTTTTTTTCTGCCTTTCTTCACAGGGCTGAAGCCGATAATGAGATATCACTCTGAGCAAAGCCGAAAAAAAAATCCCCTGCTTGTTCTGGAAGTGTGTAATTGAACATGCCGGCCAATATTCATGCAGCCTTCCCTGCGTCCACCTTTTATGGCAATATGTTCCTTCACAGACTGAAACTAACTACCTCTATTTCTTATTTATGTATTTATTTAACAGCATCATTTTGTTCCAAAAAAATTAAAATTTTTATGAGGCAGCAATTGAAAATGCTGGGTGGGACAAAACGATTTCCTGAAGACGATAAAGACCCTTTGGAAATCACTTTAGCCAAACACACTTGTATCAGTGCCATACACTTGCAGCTAAGCTGCGTTTATGCTAGTAAGAAGGCAAGGTTTAGTAGGTCAGCAACCTGGCAGTGATTCTTCCTCCCCGGCGTGATTTGGTATGCTGCATCAACAGTACTCTGAGCCACCAAAACTCACAAAGCTACTTTTTCAGTGCTGACATCCTTAAGGGGTTATTTATTGTGCTCTCATGCATTCATTTTAAAAGGTCATATGTAAATAAGGAAGAAGACATTATTTATTTAAATTATTCTGATTTTTATTGAGTATTGTATTTCTAATATGTTGTTAAGTTTTCATTTTTTTTTAAGTATTTGACGGTCCTGTTGTCGTCTGTAAGGATGTAACTGGTATCTCTGGCATTTTGCTTTATTTATCCATTCATTCATGTATCTATTCATTCATTTGTTCATTTTAGTCCAACTAAAAAAAACTGAAATTTAGCTACATAAGAAATGTTTGTTTCGTTTTTTAAACAAGTGGTCAGAAATTTTTATAATAAAATTTACACATAAAATGGATGTGCTCCTTCTGTCATTCAGTGGCAGTATTCTGCTAGAGGGGAAAAACCCATCTCTTGGTTAGGAGAAGAAAACTTCAGGCCTATTACAATAACAACATGCTCCACTGACAGGGTGTGAAATCCTGCTACCACACCAAAACGATGCAAGTTTTTCCAGTGATCTCACTGGGGCCAGCCTTTCACTTATAGCCTTTAAAGACGATGTCAGCAATATACAGAAGAAGCCATCCTTGCACATGAAAATTAAAACACCCCCCCCCAAGGCTGGCATTCTGCTATATTGCATAGGTGCCTAAATATCCAGGAGTCAGAACAGGCTCCGTGAGCACACAAAGCACAAGTAGCATTCTGTTCATCTCTAGGCACATTGGTGCTCCCTTTATAAATATAGAAGCTTACTTAAGCATCCACAGAGCCAAATGCCTTACATGTCTGCATGGGGGCATCCAAACATGCCAACTGGTTTGTGTATCTGACTGCCCACAGGGGTGATGGGGGCACTGCCTGCCTCGGGCCCCTGGGGTATCCCTACCTCCCCCCACACACAGGACGTTTGCATGCAGGAGGCTGCACAGAACCAGGCAGCTCTGAAGAGCCCGTCGAGCGCACGCTGGAAAACAGACACTGCCTAGCTGGGCACCTAAGTTAACCAGGGCCAAGAAAGGTTTTATGGCCAACTAGAGCAAATTAGCATTCCATTGCCACGTGGACATTTTCAGCTCTTTCAACGGAGCTGCAACCCAGCCGTGATTTTAGGTGTCTCTTAAAGGGGTTTGTATACAAGCTACTCATTGCTGGCAAGGCCAATAAAGCCATTGAGGGTACTGAGTCACATCAGGAAAGGGTCAGGCAATCATGCATTACTGCTGTTTCCCCACCCCAACTTTTCCTCCAGGGAGAGGAGGACCATAAATGAGTTTATGACTCAGTATGAGGGGAAATAAAACAGGGCAGGATCTTTGTGACCCCCCCGCCCCCAACCCCTTCAAGAAGCAAAGAAGCATAACCATCTATAAGGAGAACTGAGGCATCAGATCAACTCTGTGATGAAGTCCATCCAAAAGAAGTGGGATAGAAGGCAAGGCTACATTTCAGGGAGGCTGAGATGGGGAGACTGGGAGACTGCCATTAGACATATTCCTAACTGTATCTGGTATCCTCCACTGTCATCATATCAAACACCAGTGATGTTGGCAGGGTCCTCCTCTTGAAGATAAGAGTTAGAGGGCAATGTTGGTACAGAAGGGGCCTGGCAGTGGCCGCCTGCCTCATTGTTTTTTCATGGGCACAGAAAACAAGGAATCAGGCTGTTGCATGGCTGGGGAGGGGTGAAGAGCCTTCCACAAAGAGGCACAGCTTTGGGAGCACATGTCCTATCCCACCCCAAAGCCCCCTCCCTTAAGACTCTTACCCCTGTGGAAGTAAGTTTAACTGGGCCTCTTACTTGACTAAGAGGAGAGACAAAGAGAGAGAAAGAGAAGAGAAAATCATGCTGATGCTATGTGTTTCAAAATATTCTAAGATAAAGAAAAACCTTCGTGCCTTGTTTTGTCCGTGTGCAGATATTAACCTTTTCCTTTCTGCCGAACTAGAAGCTGATAATGGTTTCCAAAACATAGTGGTTTTTTAAAATAAGTAAACTGCTTACGTGTGACAAACAAATGATCGACATCTTTCTGTTTCTCTCAAGGTTGCTTTGGCTGAACCCTGCATCTTTTCTTGCTGTCTAAAGTATAAATATGCTTGTAAACTTGTAGAGGTCAGAGTCCCTTTGAGAACTCTCCCCGTGATCACTTGTATAGCTTTAAATAAACCTAGATGGCTCTGCCAAATCTAATACAACCACAATGCGAAGTTTGATTTCTTCCACAATTTGGTGCCGTGACTCGGACAGAGACGCCTAGAGCGACTGGTTGAGAAACAGACCGTCTCCTCACTGATGCCTCGGCTAGCCAGGCTAAGGTAAGAGCCCTTTTGAAATCTCTATTGGGGCTTTTCAGTGAGAGACTGCCTGTGTGTCTTCCCGTTTGCTGCTTGAGGCTTACCCTATATGCTAGAATTGTCAGACCGACTATGTAAGTAGGAACCGTGAATTAAGGTTAAAGAAAAGAGTAAGAAACTGTGTTGCTGTTGTCAGTGAATGTATTTCCCCGTGTGAATTGAGTTAAGTTCTGCAAAGAACTATGAGGTCTTTCTAAAGCTGGGAGTGGAAACCTTGTGCAGCCGCCCCGAGGACACCAGACTGTGTGCTCATCGAAAGCAAGGGTCCAAGGTGGAAACTCTTAGACTGAAGGAGATCAGGGCTGTGTGACAAATTTTCCCTGCCCCCACTCTCATGAATGAGCCGTGTCTAACAGTGAGCAACTGCATTGTGTGCCAGTGCTGTGGATATAAGCCACAGCATTTCTGTGCCGCTAGCAAATCTCACGACCTGACCGGGCACCCCCAATAAGCCTCTCCAGTGTGAAAGACCTGTGTGAATTGAGGTTAAGGATATGTGGAGCAGAGAATCGAAAGACGTACCGGCTCTGCCAGAAAGGACTCCAGCATTGTACACGTACACACACTATGGCCATACGAGTTGCAAGTTTCTAGGCAAATGGAATTGGTATACCAGTGATGATACTAGCTTGCAGTTTCCTCTGGACAGGACATTTGATTTAAGTAAAATCCTTCACCTCCGCGGAGCCCTTGAGTCGAGGCAGTAAAACACCACAGACTCAGTGGGATACATTTTTGATTGGTATGCAGAAGCTTCCAAAAGACATCAAGAATCTCAAGTTCACAGCCTTAAGGACCCCCAAGAAAAACTAAAAACTCAGATAAAAGAATTAAAACAGAAAAGTGCACCAAAAGGGGATCCCCCGTTAACAACATTATGAGCACCAACACAGCTTTATCCACAATTGACTGAGAATAAATCTGCAGAAGACATCATTGATTTTTTTAGTGTGCCACCCCCATACCAACCCCAGGAGATCTCCTAAACCCTGCTAAGCAATTCCCCAATATCAGGGAAGAACCCCAGAAGTTTAGAGAGGAATTGAAAACTGTAATCAATTGTTATGAGCCAACATGGGCAGATTTAAACCAATTAATGAGACGTGTTCTGCCCTCCAAAGTCCGTAACCGCCTCATCGCACAGGCTAATTGGCCTCTTCAAGACCCTGGAATGGGAGGTTGCTTAGTAGGTGCCCAAGAACGCTTTCTTGAGGCTGTGCTTAAAATCTGCCCCAGGAAAACTGACTGGGCCAAAATAAATAACGAAGGAGAATCCCCAGCAGACCACATGGATCGCTTAAAACTTATAATTAAGTTTTAACTTATAATTAATTATAATCCTCGCCTTGAAGATGCAGCTGAAACTGCCCCAGAAGCAGTTGCTGCTGCTTTTGTCCAAGGACTTCTGTCTAAAGTCCAGGAACAGCTGTGTATAATTGCTGTAGGATGGCAAACTAAGATGCTTACAGAATTAGCTACCATTGCTAATCACTGTGCAGCGTGCCAAGAAAAGAAAAAGGAATCCACAGAAACTAAGCTAGTGTCTTTACCAATACAAACTTTTAGCAGAAGTAGAAGCCAAGGTTTCTATCGAGGACAATTCAGAGGTAGGGGACATGGTCATGGGATGGGACGAGGAAAATTTCAGTCCCAACATAATGCCAGTTGTTATTATTGTGGCCAACCAGGACACTGGAAAGCTCAATGTCCTCGCCAGTCTGGCCAGCCAGGGATGACATTTAACCAGCCGCCACCTCCTCTCACTCAATTTTCTGTCCTGAACCAGGAAGCCTCCTGTTAGAACAGCCTGAGGAATGATAACATCATCACAGCCCCGCTTCTCTCACTTAATCAAGAGGATCCCTTTGGTTCCTGTTTAATAAGTGGTACTCCTAGAAAATGTTTAGTAGATACCAGCGCAAGTCGCTCTGCTCTCCGAGCTGAAGAGTTTTCTACAGCCCCTTTCCTCTGCTGTTGTAAACGCTGTAGGAGTTTCTCATCAGATAGCTCCTCATCCTGTTCCCAGCCCTTACATGTTTCTCTCTGTCCTGTTTCTGATCAACATGCTTTTCTCCTCAGTCCTTGCTCTCCTGTTAATTTGTTAGGCAGAGAGTTGCTTTGTCAACTCGGCTGTGCTATTTATTGTTCTCCTAATAGTTTATCTGGATTTTCCCTGTGTTAATGAAATAGCTGTACTTGCTACCCTAGCTAGCTCACCTCCTGAGCCTGAGTCCCCTAATCTTTCTGTGTTACAAGAGGAAATCATAAAGGCTGTCCATCCATTTCTCTGGTCCCAACATGCTAATGAAGTAAGGCAAATTCATACTGCCCAGCTTGTAAAAATTAGATTAAACCCAGCTAAGCCATTACCTAAAGTTGCTCAATACTCTTTACGCCCAGAAGCTGAAGAAGGGATACGTCCTGTTATAACAGCTCTTTTGAAGCAAGGTATCATTGTCCCGACTAAAAGCTCTTGTAATACACCTATTTTTCCTGTGAAGAAACCTAGTACAAGACCTCCATGCAGTAAATTCTGCAGTTTTACCTACTTTTCTTGTTGTACCAAATCCAGCCACTATCTTGTCCTGTATTCTTCCTAATGTCTGTTATTTTACTGTTGTTGACTTGTGTTCTGCATTTTTCTCCATCCCTATACACCCTGATAGCCAGTTTCTCTTTGCATTTACCTATCAGAGACTTCAGTATACCTGAACTTGATTGCCCCCAAGCTATACTGAGTCCCCTTCTCTTTTCCCTCAAATTCTAAAGAAGGATTTAGATGACATAATATTTAAAGACAATTCTGTGCTTGTGCAGTATGTTGATGATCTGCTCTTAGCATCTACCTCCCTTAAAGCCTGTAAAGCTGATTCTTTAACTCTTCTCACCCCTCTTGCCCTAAAAGGCCATAAGGCATCTAAAGAAAAGCTACAACTTTGTCTCCCTCGTGTCCACAATTTGCGCCATGATATTTCTGCTGGAGAACGACTGCTTTCTTCTTCCAGGATAGAAGCTATTCTTAAAATCCCTAGACCAATTACCGTGTCCCAAATGTGTACTTTCCTAGGCATGGCTAGCTATTGCCTCTTACTCGGTTATGCCTCTGTTGTCAAGCCACTGTAAAACCTGACTCTTGTTAATACCCCAGAGCCTTTGCCCTGGACTGCAGAAGCTGAAGCTGCTTTTGCCTCTATTAAACAAGCTCTGCCACAAGCTCCTGTCCTAGGCCTTCCTGGTTATACTAAACCATTTATTCTTTTTTGTCATAAAAAAGACGGATTTGCACTTGCTGTGCACATGAAGACAAGCATCGTCCCATTGTTTATTATAGCTCTGCTCTAGACTCAGTTACAGCCGGACTTCCTCCATGTCTTCATGCTGTAGCTGCAACTGCTATTACTGTTAAACTGTCCTGTACCCTTGTATTAAGTTCTCCCCTTAGTGTTGCTGTCCCACCTACTGTAGCAGCCCTTTTACTAAAAACTAAAACTTAACCCCTTTCAAATGCTAGATTGACTAAGTATGAAATTTTGCTTCTTTCTGCTGGAAATATTACTTCAGCTAGATGCCCTGTTTTAAACCCTGCCTCCCTGTTGCCTACTCCTTTAGATGGTGAACCCCACAACTGTATTGCTGCTACTGCCCATCTAACAATGCCCCGCACTGATCTAAAGGACACCCCCCTTGCAAAACCCAAATCTAGTACTTTATGTTGATGCATCATGTCAAAGGAACTCAGAAGGTTCTCTTGTTGCAGGATATGTAGTATGTTCCCAATATGATGTTAGAGAAAGCCATCACTTGCCCAATGTGTATTCAGCTCAAGTTGCTGAGCTTGTGGCCCTTACCAGGGCTTGCACCCTAGCCTCTGGTACCTCTGTTAATAT
>JAGPOW010000229.1:34203752-34223845 GCA_030014935.1 Caiman crocodilus
CTGAGGTGCTTTAGTATGTTGTATCAACAGCCAGTCACCGCCAGTGTAAGGTTTAGCTAGGGACTAGGACTTCGGTGGCTTTTCAAAACAAAGCTGCCATAATTCATGAGGCATTTTCTGTCCTCCCATTCTTGAGGAATTATTTATGACACTTAAGCATATTATTACATACATGTATATATAATATTTAAAATGTCTTATTTAAGAAGGAATCATGTACAAACTGTATTTATTTAAATTCTTTTGATTCAATGGGATTTTTCTATTGAGTTTGCCCCTAATCTGTTAGCTCCTTAAATTATTTCACATTCCTATTGTTATCTGTACACATCTAGTTGGTATGTCTATTTATTTATGTAGTACAATTAATGGAAAACTATCTGGTTCATGTGCCTTGTAAGCTGCTGTTCTAATTTTCTTTTTCCTCATGTAATTTATAATTAAATTATTTCTACATTAAAATTTCCAATTAAAATAGATATGACCTCTTCCATATTTGGTACCACTTTGCAGTCTCATTCCAGTTTCTAGAGACTGGCGGACCTAAACTGCAGACTTACAGAATGAACACTGCTACCCAGCTTTGCCAGACATGGCATTGCACAAAATGGTTGCCAAACCTAAGCTCTCTTAGGAAAGGCAGATGTGGGAGGCAGAGTGAAATGACTGACTCCTTTGGCTCCATCATTTACTCGCTCTCGCAACCCAAATCAAGTGAGTGTCCCTGACACAATAGACCACCCCTCCGTATGATTGGCATTGAGACCGCCCCTCTGTATGATTGGTATTGCTCTAAATTTGGTATGTTCCGCCTAATTAAGTATTCCTACTTGGCAAATTCTCATTGGCTATTCTAAAAGTATAAAAGTCTGCTCAGTTTCCACCCAAGTTGGAGCAGAGTACATTCTGACCACGTTGCAAGAAAGATCTTGCAGATCTCTGAGCACACTGCAAAGAGCTCTGAGCACGTGGCAGGATGACTTTGACGGACTGATCACCCACCAACGGCTCCCCATCAGTGAGCTCCCGATATACCCCTTCCCTGCGCGCTTTTGTCTGTATACTTGTTGCGGTAATTCAAACTGTAACTATGCAAGTGAGCCTACAGTCTGCATCATGGCCACCAGCGGTGTAAGTAAAATCTATTTTTAAACCAATATGCTGTCCCACCTCTCCATCACTAGCCCACCTGATGTCCAAACACCATTCCTCCTTGGCTGGCTCTGACCGGTCGGCTGGCCAAGACATGGCATCATGAACAGGATCTAAGAGCATTGTGGTGGAGAAGATTTTAATCGAGTGTTATCCATGGCACACCGGAGAGTGTCCTCTGACCGATTCTGGTGAATTGTGGGCTCACATCACATATCATCAAGCAGGCGACCCAGGGGAGAAGCTTATCAGCAGTTACCTCTTGCTGAAAGGGGAAAGAAAAGCTTCAAGAGAGTGGGAAGTTCATCTCCACCCTGGGGTGTTTGCTTAATGAGTGACAATCGGGTCCTATTCAGGCCCCAGAATGAAGCGGACATAGTGTTTTTTGTTTAAGTTAAGCCAGCGGGTGCAGCAGAACCAACTCTCACTCAAGAGTACGCCCGCTGTATAAGATGTGTACGGGAGGGTGGAGAGCTGAAACTGGCCAACTGATTCAATCCCCCGACCCTGGCACCTGGATTGAGGGGCCATGAGCTCCTCCCGGAGCTCCAGGAGAAACTGGAGTCAGAGGGCTGCATCGCAGCGTGGTGGACAGGCCTGAAGTGGGATAAAGGATAGATGCTGAACATAATGTTTTGCACTGTAACAACTTTATTGAGGGAAAATGCGAACTTGAAAATTCAGCTGCTCACGGCCGCCCAGGTAGCTAAAGAAGCGGCAGTAGAAGAGAGCCCTGGGCTAGCTGAGAATCCCGAGCCGCCGCCATTCCAAGATGATGCCGGGAAGAAAGGCGAGCATGTGGGAGGCCTCAGAGAAGAAGACGTGGTCACGCGGTCATCAGCCCCGCCCCTAAAAGCGGCGCCAAAAGAAGCTCCACCCCTGGAGTAGCGTCAGTGGTCAGTGGTAGAGCCACCCCTCTATGAGGGAGAGTAGCTCCCACCTTGCACAGTTAACCCCTCCTCCAGTTAACCACGGTCCATCTGGTGGTAATGGTTAAACAGGCCATTGACGCATAAGACAAGGACACAGCTCATGACATTACGACATACCGCATCCGCACAAGAACAGAGATGCAAGAGTTGTGCAAAGAATCGAAAATCAGACCTGAAGAATTGTTGGCTATATGGTTGGGGCATCTGGTAGTGGAGTTCGGGTCAGACTTGTTAGAGGTAGAGGAAGCACATTACCCGACTCGTCAAGCTTCATGGAGCGGAGGACGTTACCGACCTAAATGTGATAGCGAGTAATACTCACTGGCCCATCCCGCTCCCAGCCCTTGTCACCAGAAAAGTGACCCACAAGCCTCATGCCTGGCATAAAGGTCATCCACAGAAGACCAGTGCAGAACAACTCCTGCTGGCCATAATACGGGTATCATATGCGTCTTGGGACCCCAGTGTACACCAACTGGGACTGACGTGGACCCAATGCAAAGAAGAATGGCTTCACCGTCACTTGTGGAACCCTGAGACTGTCGCTACAACCTTGAACAGTATACAAGACTGTGTGGAGATCTACAGAAGACACGATGTCACAGCGCTCAGACCCCTCCTCAGTTTGATGGCTGAACAAAGGGCAGGAAATGTTCTGAGTCACCTTCCCCGTCTGCAGGCCATTGTAGAGTCATCCATGAGAGTTCCCAGTGATGCAGAGTATCAATCTTCGGCGTAACCCGTTACAGCCCAGAGACCGAGATGCCATGAATCTGACATTCCATGGGAATCGTGACCATTGACGCAACGGACGCCAAAAGAGAGAGCCATGTTTGGATATCTTTTGCAGTATTCCAGATTAACAAAGGAGCAACTGCGACTTCTAGGGGACGAAAGCCAGTGGCACCTCGTGAATAAACTGCGTTATGATTACGATGACTCAAAGATGGCGATGAGTGATTGCTGACCCCAACTATCCACGGTTGACTGATTCGTCATCTTGTTGCTCTCCGGATTTCTGTCGCGTTCAATTGTTGCACTTTTCTTGTTTTTCGTCTGTCTGTTAGTTTGTCTATTCGTTCTTTTACAGACCCGACAGTAATAAAGTGACGGTCCGTGACTATTCAGTCGTAGGAACCCTGAGTGCCAGACCGCAACACATTAGAGTTTGCTGTTGGTGGATTCCTCGGTGAGCAGAGCTGACTTTAAGACCTTCGGCTCAGACCTGAATCTTTTGTCGTTTGGAACCAGAGCCATGGCTGGCGTTTTCTCAACGGACGGTCTTATCGCATGTTTATAATACTATCTTTTGTTAATAATCCTGCGTTTATACTCTAAGTCTGCCCCTTTAGTGTAGACACCTAGCTCGAGACAAGAAATAATAATTTAGTAACATCAATCTCATAAATAAAAGAACAGAAGTAAGAAGGGTTCGGAACATAGGGAGAGAAATGGAAAAAATAATAATGGAAGGGGATAAGTAGTAAAGATATAGAGAAAGGTGATCGGGTTCTATAGGAACCTGTACACTAAAAGGAGGAGGAAAAAAGAAGAGAGGTGACGATAGATGGAGAAAGAAGGGAACTTTAGACAGAGAACAGAATGTGAGAAATATCGTGAGTGAATAAAAGATGATAACATAACAAATCAGTGTTACAATTAAGTTTGCACAAGTCTCGAGACAATCATGAGAACCCCCTGCATGGAGGACATTAAATTCTGACCTAAAATATCTCGTCTAAGCTAATCAACGCTTTAATTACTTTGTGTTTATTATTGATCATGGTAATCATTGTTATATGTGTATATATGTAGAAATTAGTGTATTTTATAGTTTATAAAAAGGAAAAGAACCTGTAACTTATATATACCTGTTAACTACCTCAATTTTGTAACGGCAACGAGTTCACAGACGAAAAGTCACTGTTACCTAAGTTTTGTCTATTGTGTCATGGCCAGGGGGGCATGTCACAACCCAAATCAAGTAAGTGTCCCTGACGCAATAGACTACCCCTCCGTATGATTGGCATTGAGATCACCCCTCTGTATGATTGGCATTGTTCTAAATTTGGTATGTTCCGCCTTATTAAGTATTCCTACTTGGCAAATTCTCATTGGCTATTCTAACAGTATAAAAATCTGCTCAGTTTCCACCCAAGTTGGAGCAGAGTACATTCTGACCACGTTGCAAGAAAGATCTTGCAGAGCTCTGAGCACGCTGCGAAGAGCTCTGAGCACATGGCAGGGTGACTTTGGCGGACTGATCACCCACCAACGGCTCCCCATCAGCAACCTCCCGAAGTACCCTTTCCCTGTGCGCTTTTGTCTGTATACTTGTTGCGGTAATTCGAACTGTAACTACGCAAGTAAGCCTACAGCCTGTGTCACGGCTACCAGCGGCATAAGTAAAATCTATTTTTAAACCGATATGCTGTCCTGCCTCTCCATCGCTAGCCTGCCTGACGTCCAAACACCATCCCCCCTTGGCCAGCTCTGACCGGTCAGCCGGCCGAGACACTCACCTGCTTCTGTGGGTATTCTGTGGGGTTTGTTCTCCACAGTTTTGAAAGGCAGAAGGCAGGGTAAAGGGGTATGTTGTGGATAAAACCATAGAATTGACTGGTCGTTATAGCATACCATATCCAACCAAATCCATAGACAGTCCTGATGAATGCACATGGCTTCCATTTGTCAGTGACTAAAGGGGGAGCCCTTGGTTTCAGAGTTCTTATGAGAATTTCAATTGTTCCAAAGCAGTTTAATTGAAAAACTTGCCAAGCAGCACCAGAAACATAAGCAAACACGACTATCACAAATCAATAAGCAAACTGATTTCTTTTACAGAAAGAACGCTATATTATTTCTGAATCTCCTCCTATTTGGAGGTTTATGCAATTGTTTGTAGTTCCTCTAAAAAAAGTATTATGAAAGAATTCATGAATATCTGCAAATGCTGGTATCAAATTTAGGTGTGAATAGTTAATATTCATTAATGCACATGTAGACATGTTAAAGCACATTAACACTGTGTGCGTGGACTGTTTTTGGACTAACTTGAATCCTAAAACTGTCCACACACAGCATTAATGTGATTTACTGTCTCGAAATGTAGACACCTGCTTAAACTGGCTTAATGCACATTCAGTTAACGTCATTAAATTTAGGCACGCCTAAATGTATGTGTAGGCACACCTTAAGTTCACTTCATCAGATGCTATGGATAAGATTTAGTCACAGCAATTCCGGGGTAGTTGGATGAGGTACTCAAAGAGAGTTTTAATAAAAATCAGACTCAGGCATTATTCAGACAAGTTGCTCACCGATCACGTTCCCCAGAGAATGCTTGATCTGAAGGTAGGTTAAGATCCAAATTTAGTATAAGTATGTTGTAGACCAAATGCAAACACCAACGAACTCTGGAAAAATCAAAGGTCAGATAGGATTGTTACGACCTTGAATATGACCTTTCCCAGACTTAATGTGTCTCTGGAGAGAAAACTGAAGAATTTGTGCAATGACTAATACGGAGCGGGGGGTTGCCTGCTCACTTTTTTCAGATGTTGTTCCATTAAATTACATTCCTTCTGCTGCTATATGCCGATACACAATGAGGACTGTAGAAGAATTTTGTAAAGCAGCACAGATATGCAGCATGTCCCTGTTGCAAATTCTGCCCCTTTCCCTCAGAAGATAGATTGTTTCTGTTCTGTTGCCATCTGCTCTTGACACCAGGAACTGCCCCAAAATGTGGTGTCATTTACATTGCTAAATTGCACTTATCATTTAATCGGTTTGAAGAGAACAAAGGAACAGAGAAGCCTGGCTTTATGTTTTAAGTTGATTCCTATACACTATGTTCTGAACTGGAGTAAATAGTTGTAGCATATTCATATCATGAGAACTAATTTAAGGTCATAGCATGAAGCCAGAACCTTAACTGACATAGACGTATCAATCAAAGTAAATGAGAATGTCTATGCTTGCTCTCTGTTTTGTTTTTTTGTTTTTTAATATAATTATTTGGATTTAAGTCTTTGTGTGATCAACTTAAAAAAATGTCCTGCAGAGACAGTTGCTGGGGGAAACCTGTTCCTCAGCAGTAAGCCACGTTCCACCTTTATTGGAACACTAAAGACTGACATAAGCAATATCTATTTTGTTTCTCACCATCATGGTGCATCCCAAGTTTCTCTCTAAGGGCTCTTGCGTACATCCTGTAGTATTTCATGCTGCACGTAAACCCAGTGAAATCAGCAGAACAACTATTCAAAATGAGTAACAGTGACACATGACCATAAATGAACGTGCCTCCTGACTAATCAGTTAAACATATAGAAACACATTTCCTTCTGCACATACACGGGCAACAGTGACCACGAAACCATCACGTTCACTGTCCAATGTAAGGCAGATAAAACTGATAGCAGGGTTGAAGTCTTGGACTTCAAACGTGCAAATTTCAACAAGCTTATGTCACTAGTAGGGCAAGTGTTGTGGGATCAGGGACCAAAGGTGAGCATGAAGAGTGCTTGTTCCTTAAGGACACGATCCTTGAAGCCCAAAGGAAGTCTATTACCATGAAGAGAGAAGGTAACAGAAGGGCTGGGAAGTCCTCTTGGCTAAGCAGGGAAATCATGGTCCTTTTAAGAAAGAAGAAGGAGGCTTATAAACAACGGAAGCTCGGGGTAGGCTCCAAGGAGGACTATTCCACAACAGCCTGTTTTTGCAGGGAAGAGATAAGAAAGACTAAAGCAGCAACCGAACTTAGATTAGCAACAGGGATCAAGGACAACAAGAAGTCCTTCTTTAGGTACATAGGGAACAGAAGGAAAACAAATGGGAGTGTGGGGCCGTTGCTCAGCAACTCAGAACCGGTTACTGGCACCTGGGAGAAAGCTGAACCCCTGAATGACTACTTTGCCTCAGTCTTTCACTGGACCAAGGGGAAAACAACACCGGATAGAGTACAGGATAAGCCCAGTAAGAATAATTGCCTTTCTAATACTGCCATAGAATTGATGTATAATCATTTAAAAAAATTAGACACATACAAGTCAGTGGGACTGGATGATCTTCATCCGAGAGTGCTGAAGGAGCTGGCTGAAGTCATTGCAGAATCCCTGGCAAAACTTTTCCACAACTCATGGCACTCTGGAGAAGTCCCTGAGGACTGGAGGAGGACCAATGTTGTGCCCATCCACAAGAAGGGCAGCTGGGAGGACCCGGGTAACTATAGGCCAATCAGCCTAACTTCCATCCTAGGGAGAATCCTAGAAAAGTTCATCAAAGAGTATATCTGTGATAAGCTTGCAGAAGGTAAGATGCTGAATGACAGCCAGCATGGCTTCATAGCAGGCCTTACCAACCTCATCTCCTTCTATGACCAGGTAACTTGCCACCTGGACATGAGAAAGGAGGTTGACGTTGTATACCTTGACTTCCAAAAAGCCTTTGATCTAGTATCCCATGATGTCCTCTTGAGAAAATTGGAGGATTGTCAGCTTAACTCCAAGACAGTCAGGTAGCTGAGAAACTGGCTGTAGGATAGGACCCAGAGAGTCATAGTGCATGGATCTGTGTCATCCTGGCGAGAAGTGGGCAGCGGTGTCCCACAGGGGTCAGTGCTTGATCTAGTACTTTTCAACATATTTATTAACAATTTGAATGCGAGGTTGAAAAGCTCACTGGCCAAGTTCGTGGACAATACCAAGCTATGGGGAAGCGTGATCATGCTTGAAAATAGGCTACAGATACAGGCAGACCTAGACAGGCTAGCAGGCTGGGCAGATTGGAATCTGATGAAGTTCAACATGGAGAAATGTAAAGTGCTTCACCCTGGGATGAACCTGGTCAGCCCTGGCCAGTATAGCAGGAGGTTGATTACATACTAGCCAATTGTCTGTCAAGAATGATGTGGGGGAGGAGAGTGGGACAGAGGCCTGTGTCTGGCTCCCAATCCCCCTACCCCGCCATGCTTTGGGTCTGGTCATGCTCTCCCACCACACCCCCAGGGCCTATTCTCCTCCTTCCCACCCTTTGGGTCCGAGCCCTTTCCCCCCCTTCCCCACTGCTTCTGGTCCAGGCCAGTTCCCCCCTCCCCCTGCTTCGGGTCCGGTAGCACTCCTCCCCCACCCCCACACTCCAGGTACGTCTGGCCCGCATCCACCTGCCTCGCTTCCCAGCTCCCGTCCCTGCCAGCTGTTGGCAAGACCCAGCAACACTGATGGTAGCAATGGCGGGGTGCTGTCTCCGTGCCCCACCTCTGCCTCCCTTCCCTGCCAGCTTTTGTTGGGGCCTGGAGGGGCAGTGGCAATGCGCTCCCTGCCATCATAATGGGTGGGGATGGAGCCCCACATCCGGCCCCACCCCTGCTTCTTGTCCAGTCGCGGGAGGGGGTGAACGGCCGGCTCCCCCCACCCTCGCTGCCACCGCTTTGGGGCCAGGCCAGTCCCCCCTTTCCCCCCACTCTGTCACCTGTGTCCCCACTGTCATGGCAGTGCTCTGCCACGCTGTCTTCTGTCTGAACGCTCTTGGAGCACTCTGACTGGTTGTTTTAGTCAGCCAATCAGAGTGCAAATAAAGCACCACGGACAGACAGGCTAAGGCTTTTATAATATTAGAATGTAAGTACTTACATTTTTGTCCATGAGAAATAAAAATGGAATTTTTCCTCTGGCAAGGGCACATTTTGAAAAATTAGGAACTGAACTTCACCTGTGTAGCTATTAAGGATTTGGGTTCAGTCTCCGCTGTAATGTTTGGAACTGGATTAACTCAGATCAAGCTTCCTGATTTAAAAAAATATCGAAGTATTAGCCCCTGTTGCTCTCATATGGAAATCCAGTAATATTTTTAAAATAATTATTTTGGAGACTAAGTACATGCAACTTGACACATTCCTTTCACTTGACTTTTGCATCTCTACACTGTAGTATTGGAAATCCCAAGTTTTCCTCTTCTAAGTATAATCATCTGTTAGTGAACTGGCATTGCCCAGATATAGTCCTGAAAAACAAAATGAGTCTGAGTTGACTCACAACTCATTTTTTAAACATTAGTGTCTATCCAGTTGGGTTTGGTTTTTTTGTCTTTGGTAGAGCAGGCATCTCAAGGAAAAAAGCATAATTCAGTTAAATCAAAAGCATAACTCCACTGAAGTCATAAGTCATGCGGATGGGGACTATGTGCCAGTACTCGGGTCACAAAAGGGGCACAAATACCTGCTTGTAAAAATCTCCCTTGCCCCCCATCTACATTGTTAGGTACCTAAATACAACTAAAAACATGGCCTAAAGTGCTGCTGTACATGAAGGGTTGTAAAATTGGCCTTCTTCTCTTTTACCCCTGCATCACCCACAAGTTTAGGACCTCAGCTCTTCTGGGCTGGTTTCTCACAAAAAGTAAATCAAAACATCCTGAAAAAGCCACAGGCCTTTCATAGCTTCTAACTCCAGTGTTTCATGCCGATGAGGCAATCTTACTGATTATATGACTGCCTTTAGGGCAGCTTGGCGCCAATGAAGTTTCATAAAATTGCTCCAACGCTGAAGAGGGCAAGAGTCATGCTGCTGTGAAAATATAGTTGTCCTTTCTCCCACACCACATTATCTCATGGGCATTTTCAGCACTATAATTCAGATTAGGGCTGTCTAACTTCTAAGCAGTCACAGGCTGCATATTGCACAGGACATACCAACAATTACACCCTTCCTCAACCCACTACACTACTATGGTGCCTCTTCCCCTACTGCAGTGCCTCACACTGTCACTTCACTGGTGGGGACCTCTCACTGGCTTCACTGCATGCACAGCTGCTTCCCAAGCCCTGTGGGCTTTACTGCACTAACCCTTGGGTCAGGGGCAGGGAATAGATGCTGAAGGAAAGAGTGGGGGCTCAGAAACACTGGCTACTGCTGCTACTGCTGCAGCCAGAGCAATGATGGAGAGTGGCAGCTGGGTAGGAGCCCAGGGACCACAAATTAACCCCTCATAGGCTGCATGTGGCCCACCAGTTGGACGGCCCTGATTCAGTTTATCAACACAGTTGATCAGACTAAGGCCAATAAGCTGAAAGAGTAAAGATGAAATTGAAAAAGAACTAGTGTGCTATCATAAGAGGACTCTACCACAGACCACCAAAATCAGGAGGATTTTGGGTGGGATTTTTTATCAGTTTTATCAACTGCGAATTTTTAACCTTTAATAAAGGTATCTGTAAAGAACAGCACTGGGCATTAATGGGGAACATTAACTATTTGCATAGCTGTTGTTTAACCAATACAGCAGGACACAGATGGTCCAACAAGTTCTTAGCCTGTGTTGGGGAAAACTTTAGTTTTAGAGGATGGATGAACGAACAAATGTAGTTTGGGTGAGAGTGGTTCTGACACGTTAACATTCATCATTGTAAGAAAAGGAAAAGACAAAAGCAACAGAACAATGAGAGTGGAGTTAAAAAAAACCCAGACTTCAAAGCAATAACAAAAAATAAACACAGAGGAAAGGTAGGAAGGCCAGCAAGAGATCATTAGTGAAGTAGGTTATTAATAAGGGTTTTCACTCTGTCCTACCTAAAACTTTAAGAAGTATACTAGGACAAATATGGTCTAGATAACATGAGTATAAAGCTGGTCATGCAATCAGTTGAAAAGCTATAGTTAAGTAACAGTATATGATGACCCTTCCAATTTGAGAACAAACATTTAAAATCAGGTCTAGTCACTATTTTCATTAATGAGTTGAATAATGGGCTAGGAATATACCTTGCAAAATTTGTAGATGGAACCAAGATGAGAAGACAGGATTTGAATTTAAGATGACCTTGATAAAATGGTGAAAAGGTCTTAAAGCAGTAAGATGAAATTCAAGGAAGACAAGGGCAAGGTGAAGGACAAATCAAATGCTAGGCACAAAACAAGGAATATTTGGCTGGGCGGCAGTATTTCAGAAAGGGATCTCAGGGTTTCTGTGAACAAACTGTAATATTCAACAGCATGATGGTTCTGCAGACAGGCAAATTTAATTCTAGAATATATTAATAGAACTGGCTTATGTGAGACACAGGTGGTAATTATTTGCCTCTACTTACCACTAGTGAGGACTCTGGTTCCAGTTTTGGGCACCGTACATTAAGAAAGATGTAGACAAATTAGAAGGTCGAGAGGAGAGCAGTAAGAGTGACAAAAAGGTTGAAATGTGATGTGTTGAAAGCTTAAAAATCAAGTTAAAGTTTAAAAAAATGAAGACTGAAAAGCAATTTGATAGTCTTCAAATATGTACAAAATTGGTTTAAAGAAGCCAGTGATCAATCATTCACAAAGTAGGAGGAACCATAATCAGCTTTATTTGCAGCAAGGGAGATTTTGATTAGATACTAGGAAAGATTTTTAATTATAAGGATCATGAAGTATTGAATCAGATCACCAAGGGGGATTGTGAAGTTCCCCACAGTGCGTGATGTAGCTTCACAAAACACATTGCTGTAATTCATCCAAGGTCAAGGCAATTTAGACTACTTCCACTTGCCCTCCTCCAGCCAACTACTTCTCAAGTTCCTCAAGATCAGGTCTCTGGAGTGAATGAGAATTTCTATTTTTTCTGATAGCCAATAATTCAATTAAATATCAGTTTTTAAAAAAGCACATGGAAATCTAAATACTGGGAAAATCTACCACCAGACTCCCAAAACAAGGAAATACTGCAGCGTTAACCTTGGTATATCTAAGTCTAGTTTACAGTATACTTTAAAGAGCTTGGTTGCTATTATGAAGCAAGAAGCAAGTCTTTTATCATTCAATTAACTGTGTACAGCCAGAACCAGAGGGATTACTAAGCAATAATGTGTGCTTCTTGGAAGCATTTGGTATTCTGCCTAAATAGGTAATATTAGTTAATATAAGCTTGTAAGTTTGCAAATGATTTGTCTGTCATAAGTTTTACCAAACTGATAAATTAACTATTCATGGTACTGACTGGTCCCCAGAGACAAAGCTGTAGCTGTGAGATTAGCTGGCCTAACTGTTTTTTGCTCAGAGTTCAGCCTTAGCAATAAAACCTGGATCTAACTGCTTGGCACACCCAAACACATTCCAGGAAGGTGGGTTGGGATTTAGGTGGAGCAATGTCAATTTCAAACCTAAAGGTGCTGCATCATAATTTGCTTATTGGATAAACCTGAGTCTGGGTAGTAACCTTTTATAATGATTTTAACACCTTTCAATCCTATAGGGCAAGATTGTGAGTGGCCCTGAGGCCAACAGATTAGCATAAAACTAGGTATAAAAAACACATGCATCAGGTAACCAGCAGGATGGAGGGAACAAAACAGTCATTTCTGTCCCACGCCTGGACCCCAAACTGCCGGTGTGAATGAGGATTGGATCCTGAGCAAAGGCCCTTCCCTGGTAAGCCCTCCGACAGCGTCAATCTTCAGGGGTGCCTGACTTCGCTGGAACCACTTGGCGCGCACCTAGCATTGAGGGACTATCTATAGACAACCCATGTCTGTCTATTTGTTGTTTTAAACACCCCGGTGTGGCTAATACCCTTGCAGTACCCAGTTGGCCTGTGACAGATTGATCTATCTATCTGTATTATTGTCTGTTGTTATTATTTTACTATTAGCTCTTGTATATTCCCTTATCTGCTTATCGCATTTATCTTTCTGTTAACTGTTGTGTGTGTGTAAGCTATAGTAAATTTGCCTTTATTCCACTCCCTACTTTGCCTCCTTGATCCTAATTGATACACTCACAGTGCCCAGCTGGCCTGTGACAATTAACATTCCAAAATAGTCTGTTACAAAAAACTTAACCCAGTGATTAAAAGATATTTGCATTGATTTCAAAGTAGTGATATACCTAAGAAAGAAAGCTCTGACAATGACCCAAGGACCAGCACCAGGACGATCAATTTTTGCAGTAAATGACTTAAACATGCTCAGATTTGGATAAGTCTGGGTGTTAATTGAGTAAGCCATGGCTGGCCCAGGCTCACCCATTTCTAAATCCCTGTTTCAAACCCCTTTCGTGAAAGGAAAGTATTAACTTCCCCATTTCCCACATGAAACAACAGAGTTCCAAAGAAATGCAATGATTTGGCTTTGATTATATCAAAAAAGAGCTCCTTGCTGTGGATAATGAAACTTAGGCCTTTGATTGCTTAGAATGTAACTTCCCTCCTTTTTTTCTTTCCTTTACATCAGAAAGCCAAAAGATCACATAATCTGATCTTTCCAAGCTGTGCTTGGTACAAAACCAAAAGACACCCCGATGTAGCTCTCCAGATTTACCAGGTGGAAGTGGCTTATAGCCACCAAGCACTATAGCTAAATCAGAACATATTTAATGAGGTCTATGATCTAAAAGCTACTGTCAGTTTCCTTTTAATTTCAGTGTTATTGATTTTCATGATTTCATAATCAGTAGGCCTGTCTGAGTCAGCAGCGATCCGATCTGACTTCAGATCCAGCCACTTCAGATGGCCACAGGGGTCTGATGCGTTTCGACCCCAGCACTGAAGCCATGTCCATGGCCCACACTGACAGTGGCTGGTGTGGAGGAGACTGGCTGGTGCTGGCACTGGTGCTGGTGCTGGGAATGCTGGCACAGGAAAGTGGATCCTCCTCTTCCACATCCCCTCACCTCTGCACTTTAGCCTGCCTGACTTTATTCACCAGCACCTGTGTCCAGTGATCAAGGGTTTTGAGGCTGCCCGTGCACATGCTCCCCTTTACCCTCGGGTCGTACATGCCTGCCATCATGTGGACTGGACTGGACTGCAAGGGATCCAGCCATCTTCTGATGCCCTCCTTCAGCCACCTTACTAGTGACTGCATGTCTGGTAACAGCAGCCTGCCCCGGCCAGGAACATTGATCCTCTGGAACTTCTCCACTTGGTTCTCTAGTTCTCTCACTATGAGGATCACCTGGCTGAGGAGGACAACACCGGCACTAAAGGTCCCGGTGGCCTCGAGGAAGGGCTTGAGGACCACCAAGATCTGGGAGATGGTACCCCACTCAGCTCTGTTCAGGAGACCACTTATCCCAATCTCCCCAAGCAAGGCCATCTCATGAATGGCCTTCTGTTGCTCCACCAACTTTTGGAGCTTCAGGTATGTGGAGTTCCACCGAGTCTCCACATCCTGCATGATTCTGTGCTGCGGGATGCTCAGCTCTGCCTGTTTCCTCCAAAGAATTTTGCCCCCCTTGATGCTCCAGTGGAAATAGCCCACCATCTTCTTGCATTTCAAAATCAGCTGGCTTGTAGCAGTACTGTTGGCGATGCTGTCACCAGCAGCCCTGTCCCCCTCCAAGGCATCTCTCACTATTAGGTGCAGCCTGTGTGCCACACAGCAGATTCCAGCAAAGTTGGCATCACGGATAGCCTTCACCATATTGGCTCCATTGTTGGTGACAATGAACCTGCAGGTGAACTTGGCATGCTCAATAAGCCACCCTTGCATCATGTGGTTCATGGTCCCCATAATCTCCCTTGCCATGTGGGACTCATTCAGCACCTCAGCTTCCAGTAGAGCCCTCTGATGGCCTGATTGATTGCACCAGTGCCCTGTGAGAGAGAGGTAGGTGTGATCGCCACCCCAACTGCTCCAGATGTTGACGGTGAAGTGCAAGACTACCTGCGGCCCTGCCTTGTGCAGCTCCTCCCTCAAGTACTCCCTGCATGCCTCATACAGGGAGGGCACCACCATCTTGCTAAAGGTGGTGCATGTGGGTACTTTGTAAAATGGGGCCAGAAGTGCTATAAACCACCTGAACCCTGGCTGCTCAACTAGGGAGAAGGGCTGGGTATCCAGAGCACGCATCTCCCCAATGGTCTGGGTGATCTCGCTCACCTTGGGAATGTGCCCCCCTTTCTGTCCACCTTTCCCCCACTGGTCCAGGGTGGCCTGCCTCTGCTTTGGGGGTAAAGAAGCTTTGGAGCAATCAGGGGACTTCCCTTTCAGCACACTCACACTGGTGCCAGGCTGAGCAAGAAGAAGGGCAAGGTGGTGGTGCCTCCTCAGATGCAGCAGCATCGCCATGGTGGAGAAGTGTCTCATGTCTTTGCCATGGCCCATGTGTGTTCGGCAGTGCTGGCAGATAGCAAACCTGGGATCATCTACCACCTCAAAATGATCCCACACTACACTACTCCCCCACTTCTGGGTTGAGGGTGAGGATCCTGCCTTTTCCCCCTTCTCATCAGGCTGAGGCTGAATAGCAGGAGGAGCTGCCTCCACTTGCCTCCACAACCTCAGCCTCCTCCGAAATGCTGCTTTCCAGAGGAGACCTCGGTCTAGGGGAAACTTGAGGGGTGTGGAGCACAAACTCTGATTCCCCCTCAGTCCCCAGAATTGCTTCAGCCAGCACACTCAGCATCCCTGGTTCCAGCTCCAGCTCCTCCTCTGGTAGTGGCAGGCTCACACTAAGAGCTGAAATTGGGGTGGAGGAGGCAGTGACTCCACTGCTGGTACCCACTTCTGGACTGTGCAGAGGCGATGCAGGTACAGGGACATCAGGTGCAGACACTGCTCCCACCTCCTGACTTCCACCGGCAGCACTGATGTCATGGCTGCTTGGAAATAGACTGCATATGTGTTTGCGAGGGGCGGGGCTTGCAGCTCTAGCTCTCCCCCTACTCCCTTTCCCTTCCCTTTCCCAGAGGGCCTGGCACCTGCCTTTCCAGCACGCTTCATATTGATCTTTCCTGAGCTGCAAAAAGGTCCCTGTGTGCGTGTGAATCCTTTTGTATTGTGTGTTTTATTCCCTGTTGCACGTGTGCACTGGCCTCTTCTTTGAATGTTTTCTCTGGTGTTAAAGGTTATCTAAAAATTGCATGCTGTCTGCCTGTCTTCTTCTGCTATGAATATCTGATTTTTCTCTATATTGTGTGTCTGTGTGTATCTGTGTGTGTGCGTGTGTGCATGCAAGCAATCTATGCCTCCCTGCACAGTGATAGATCACAATGGCAGGGAAAACACACCTTTCTTTTTGCAAAGTTTCCAAAAAAAAAAGAAGAGCAAATATAAATTCAAAGAAATAAATTGAATCGTAATACTAATACTAATTGAATAGAATAGCTAAAGTAAACCAGGCTAAGCTAAATCCTACCCATTCCTTTGTAAGACGAAAAAGGAGAAGGCAAGTTTACTAGTACTGAGCCAGAGCAAACTGCAATGTCTCAGTTTGAGCATTTGTCTCTCACAAAGTTCCTGACAGGCACCAAGCTACGAAAAGGTACAGAATGCCTCAAAACAGAGGCTTATATGCTGTTTCCAGTCCCACCCCACAGATGCTGCCATTGGCAAACAAATGTCAGTCTTCCCCCCTCCCCCTCCCACTCTCCTGCCCTCCTCCACTCCCCCTCCCTCTTCTAATTGTCAATCAAGGCGTCCAAAGCAGGTCTGAAGCACTTCAGACGCTCCAACCCACTTTGGATAACCGTACTGAGCCCGTGCTTCGTTCCAGGCGTGCTGCTTTGGACACTGAAGCATCCAAAGCAGCTCTGGATCTGAAGTGGGACCTGAAGACTCGCACGGCTCTAATAATCAGTATCCAATACTATGCATTGGTCTTAAGGCCCAGAGTCAGATTTCCAAGAAATAGTTTTCATTAACTAAAAAAAGTTTCTAGCTCAAATCAAAGCAAATCAGTTAAACAGGACAGATAACAGTCAGAATAATATACCCTAGAAGATTTTAGACCCTGAACATGTAGAATGAGCAATAGAGCAATTTGGATTCAGGTCAATTAAATATACTAAAAATAATATTTGCACACATTTAAGAACTCTATTGATCACATTTTTTTTTAATCAGAGCCCATCACTGCATTGTTCTTGACTTCCTTATGAATTGCTATTTGTCCATTTGGTCACCTGTCTTTCTGCATACAACCTGAGCAAGCTTCTTTTAGGAGAAATCTTTGAGGACACTGATTGAAGCATTCTCTAAAGGGGGTCTCTTATTTCCCAGAGAGAACAGCCAGAATGCAATGGGCTGGATCCACAAGTAACAGGGTGTGTGGCAGGGCAAATGCCAGGTGTCTGATGAGGACAGCCACTTAATGCCCAGCTCTCTGAGCTGAAGGGAACAACTTAAAGACCAGCCAGTGGGTAAAGATCTCTCGGCTGAGCTCCTTGTGCCAGGAACAACCTGGAAGTATATGGTCTGGGGCTATGACCTAAAACTGTACCCTGCCAGGGTAGGAAGGCCTGCTAGGACTGCCAATGATGTGGCAGCCCAGGGAAATGCCAGGACCTCAAAGGTGCCAGGTGAAAGGCAGGTAGGGGGTGTCTGATAACCTCCAGCCCCAGCATAGTCCTGGCTGGGGAAAGCCCAGACCTGTGAGATCTTTGAGAGGCCTGAGGCTCACTTGATCCAGTAAAGTTGGGAGGAAGAGAAGGCGAGCAGCTCAGACTCGACTGGATGGACCCAGGACCCAAGGGGGGTCAAAAGGACCAGGGTCCCATCGCAAGGGATGCCCAGAACAAGAGGGTTGGGATTCTGACTGGCCTGAGGGTGGGGCCAAGGCCTAACAGAGAGCCAAATGTCCCCGGGAGGGGACCACAGCTTGAGAGGGATGAGCTTAGCTGCCTGGGATGCCATCTGTGAGGCATGGGCCACAGTACAGGGGAAGGTTTGGAGCTGTGGTTATCACCTCTATTCACTGGGGTCTTAATTGGGCAGCCTCCCACTTGAGTAACATTGTAATAATTTTTCCATCAAAGTGTGAAAGGAAAGAGAGGCAGGTGGTTGGCTCAGAAACAGGTGGGCAGGCCAACATCTAACTGGCCCCAGGAAGGCCCCCTGTACAGGGCCCTGGAACAGCAACAGAAGTGCACTGCACACCCGTGTACAGGCTTCTCTGCACCATCCCCACCACCTTCCATGACTACACTTCCAACAGTCACTGTTCCAGGGCTGGAAAAAGCAGGGTATCTACAAGTTATGTGAGCACTATGGCCCCATCCCTGCTCCCTATTCGTGGCTAGCTTCACCCCTCTTTCATGCTGAAAGTCAGGAATTTCATGCACAGCAAGTTAAAGGAGCAGCAGAAATTTTGGCTGGAGTTACGGCTGGTACCCACACGACAGAAACCCACCAGTTCAACCATAGCCTGAGACCTCTGCAATCCCAGTGAAATGAGAACAGCCTTGTAGCTTTTAAATTGCTTCAGTTTGGAGTGCAGTGTTGATGTTATGACAGTTTTAACATTTGCCATTCAGTGGCCGCGCTTACACAAGATGTTGACAGTGCAGTAGCCCAATACTACTGTGCAGTAGTGTCGCATGGCAAAAAACCATGATGCTGCGCTACTGCACAGTAGTATTAAGCTAGTCCATGGTAGAGTCACAAAAAAAGCATCTGTTGGTGCTACTGTACAGTAACTTGGGTTACTGTGCAGCCATTTAGTGCTTGTTTATACTTGTAGCATGTAATCCTGGGAAATAAATCCCCCACACCGCTCTTTTTAAAGGACTTCCCAGCAATAGCTTCTATTGCAACATGTATGAGCCTCAGCCTCAATTAGGTTGTTTATATAGTATACTATGGCTTATCAGCACAGCAGAGCATTTCTACCACCTACAAGCTTATTGTAAGTGGCTTTGCAAAAAAGTGAAATCTAATCATGATGCAAATGAGTTTCCTGTAACAAAGGGAATCAGAAAGTTGGCTTGGTACATCTTGTAATTTATACTTAATGTATCACCAGTTTCAGGTTGAAACACCTTAGATGTTGCCTTTTATTGGCAGAAGAAAAGTCAGGGACACTGGTGTTCAGGAAACCACCCAGGTGTAACCAGCTAGGCAAATACCCTTTTCCCATAAACTGCCCTGTAGCTTATTTTACTATCTTTTGTGTTAGATATATAGACAACAATATCATAAACTTACGGAAAACAGTCGAGTTGATTGTTCTTTGACCCTGAGGTTCCTGGTTCAGGGAGAAGTCACAGATAATAGCATGATGGTCCATGCATTTTGCACTTCGCGCCATGGCCGGCATTTTCAGATGCTTGAAGGGTCAAAAGTAGTTTTGGTGGCTAAAACATATCTAAGTCATAATATAGCATGCTTGGCAGAAGGATCCTCAAACAGACTGCACCATTCTGGACAAGGAACTAGAAGTAGTGTGACAACTCTGTGAGGAGCCAGGGGCAGGTTAATTAACATTGCTGATACTCAGCTTGCTCCTGGAACTCTACATATTCTGTACACAACTGTACACATATGCTTCTGTTTCTGGTCATGCAATAATATGTACAGAACACTGCAGAGCGTTTGAGAGTGCCATTGCAGAGTATGGTAAATGTCTGAGTTGCATATGGCCTCATCAGTACTAATGAGATCATTCCCAGTGCTCTGTAGACTTTGCTACGCTACTTCTGGTTGGGAAGCTAGTACATGCAGAGCAACACAGTATATCAGTAGGTGTTGCTGCTAGCCCAGCTATATCTGAAGTCTAGATATGGCTGAAAAAGCATACCCCTGCTATCCTTCTACATATGCTCATGGCATTTTCTAGAGCATGCACATCCTATTCAGCTCAATGTGCTGAGCGGCATCTCCAAGGGAATTGCGAAGGCCTGGCTAAATACCCAGTGATTTACATTTGCATGACAGGTCCTTTTGTTCCTGACTCTACAACTAACTGAGAAATATAATACCACCTTTCTGACTTGCCATCCCTCAGGCCCTCCCCATTTTCATGGCTGGCATGAGAGTAAACAAGGTAGGGCATGTGTGGTGGTGACTCAGCCCTTCCTTCCCATCCCAAGATAAACAGCCACATAAGACAGAAGAGTAATAGGAGATAGTAAATTTATAGTTTTATATCTTGGTATAAAACACTTAAAGAAAAAGTATTGGTCTCAGAGGGCTTCAGCGAAAGCATTGATATCATAGTTTCATAGTTTCATAGTGCCTAGGGTCAGAAGGGGCCTAGCGCAGGCCATCTAGTCTGACCCCCCCGCCAATGGCAGGAACGAGTGCCAGGGTCACAGGAC
>JAGPOW010000229.1:34223945-34234068 GCA_030014935.1 Caiman crocodilus
GTAGTTCTCCGGGTCCTCCTTCCTCCCCTTCTTAAAGATGGGAACCACATTGGTCACCTTCCAGTCCTCCGGCACTTGTCCAGAGCTCCAAGAGAGCTCATATAACCGAGCCAAGGGCTCAGCAATCGCCCCTCCCAGCTCCCTCAACACCCTCGGGTGTAGGTCATCCGGGCCCACCGACTTAAAGACATCCAGCCCTTCTAGAAGCCCTTCCACCAGGTCAACCCTCACCCTCGGCCTAGCAGAAATTCCCGAGGGGGAATACAGTCCTCCAACAGGAGGGATGTCCCAGTCCCCCCTCAGGAAGACCGAGGCAAAGAACTCATTGCTGATCTCCGCCTTCCCATCGGCCGCGAGCAGCAGGTTACCCGACAAGTCCCTCAGGGGCCCAACATTTCCCAGGGCTCTCTTTCTGCTCCCCACATACTTGAAAAAGGACTTCCTGTTGTCCTTTTTGATATATATTTATTTTATATAGAAAGCAATATATATAAAATTGCTTTTGATTTAAACTGCTATACAAAGGTGTGTGTAGATGAAACATGAGGCCCTAAATTGAAGTGGTGGGTTTTTAAAAACAATGCTTCAATTTAGGGCCGATTAAACCCGTGTCTTGCACACGCCCAACTTACCTGCCTCTCTGGTACGGGGGGGAGGGCCAGCTGCTGGCAGGCAGAGCAGTCCCTGATCTGGGCAGGGTTGGTGCTTCCCTCCACGACAGTGGCCGCACCCCACCCAGGCAGCACCTGCCCACAGGCACCCAGCTCAGGCAGTCCTGGGGGGCATCACAACCGTGTCATGCACACACACCCCTCGTTTCATCTAGGCAAGGCCCAAATGCGCCTGTAATTTGTCAGAGATATAACAAGGCAGTTGGGTGCTTGACGTAGCTGCAACACACAGAGGCAGCAGTGACTTCCAGACATTGTCCCCTTTCTGGAGCACTCTCAGCAGTTCTGAGCACTTCCAAAGATCGTAAACGTTGAGCACCTCATCATGTTAGTGGCCACCTTTTAGTTCTTATAGCAGCTGGCCATTGCAGTAGCTGCAGGAAACCAGTACTGCAGAGATGATCCATGACAGAAGGCTGCATGACAATGTGAGATGCATCCTTGAATCCTTCACCTTATTCATTACCTGTTATTAGCCTACCTAAAGAAGACTGCAGCCAAGGCTGCCCAGGAACATACACATAGTCCATATGCAAAATGTGCTTCGGATACTGACTTGTGAACCTGTTGTTGCCTGAACCACAATATAAATAAATCCAAACCAAGGACTTATTACTGCTCTCACCCCAAAAGACTAAAAATTCCAGTCCCCCAAGCTGAGCTTTCAGTTTCCTTCTTACATACCATCTCCTCAACCTAAATTCATCCATCAAGATTAATTTTCAGTCATGTGTGTTCTCAGAGCCAGCCTTAGGAAAAATGGTGCCCTAGGCAAACTTGTACTTTGGCATGTCTTCCCCACCCTGCCCCCAGGCGCGCTGCTGGCACTGAAGCAGGCAACCATTCCAGCGGGGGCAGAGAGTGGTACGGTGTGCCAGGCAGGCAGGCACCGCTGTTGCTGTCCGTGCTGCCCAGCCCGGCTCCTCCTCAGCAGTGACTGGAGGCAGGAGAAAGGCTGGGCTGGGCATTGTTCCTCCTGCCTGGGGTAGGGATCAGTAAGGCAGGGTGGGGTGAGGGAAGAACACTGCTGTGAGTGTACACTACCGTGTGTGTGTGCGTGCGTGCGTGCATGGCACCTCCTTGACCATGGCACCCTGGGCGGTTGCCCACATTGCCCGCCTCTAAGGCCACCTCTACTTGTTCCTGAAATCTGGCCAGATCTCTGACAATCTAAGCAATGTCTTTAGGTAGGCTAAGTATTTAACATGGTGGAGCTTTCCCAAGAAAGTAGGCTTACTGTTGTTCTTCATCTGGCCAACACCATTTCATTACAAGTGTAGAGACACTGTAAATTAATCGTGTGACCCTCAGGTCCGGAAAACCTTCTCCATCCAGCTCACGGGTCACTGTCCTATCTTTATTCAGGTGCTTCTGGAAAAACTCAATTACTTTGTGATGTTCATAAGCAAGTTAAAAATAAGTAAACAAACACTAGGTTATACTCCCTGCAAGGCTTTGCAGTCTGTCCTGCCTTCTTTATATTCATCTTCCAGGCAGGGAGTGTTAGGGTCACAAACATGGTCATAAAGATTTAGAGAGAGAACAGACGGCTTTCTTCCTGCCATCTCCCCTACAGGAGAAGGGAGGGCTGAAACTGGAACTTCCCCCAAACCTTAACATCCTGCAGAGGTGCCTGGGTACGGAGGCGAGAGCAGGCTGTTCCAATAAAAGGACACTTGCACAGTCCTGAGACTATCTGTACTGCCACCACATTTATATGTATACCACGCTTTAAATTAATGAGTTTGGATACTGAGAGCAGCGAAGCTGTGATGAAGCATCTTTTGCAAGTAGTTGAATGAAATATCAGCCCTGAGCTATGTAGTTACCGTTCTCAAGTATCTGAGCTAGCTGCAGTGCAGAAAAAAAGTGGCCGTGTTTATTTTTTTATCTCGCTATCTATTCAAGTACTGCATAAGCCAAGTTTCATATTCTGCTTACAAAGTGTATGATGCAATATTTACTTTCTGTGGTTTTATTTTGAAGATGATTGGGTCACAATAATACAATTTAGGGAGTAAATATAATTCCTTGGCAAAGTAAAACAAATACAGCAATTTAGAGTTAGCAGAGCAGGATATTTGTTTTAAAATAAGTTTTAGTGGTTTCCTTTCTCCCTTTGCCAAAACAGGGACTAGTTTGGAGAAAGCATGATTCTTTCAATGGCTAGCTGAATCTTGTAATTTGTTTTGCAGAAAATACTGATATTCCAAGGCAGGTTTGCATTCCAAATCAGAGGATCACAATTTTTTTTAATGTCCCATAAAACCCAATGTAGAAAATTTTCATTTCAGATATCTGAAATTTTGTACCAGAATTTCCCATTTTGTTTCAATGTCAACATTTCATTTTATTTGGTTTTTCAAATTACATTATTTAACATTACATTTAACATTACACAATGATCTTGTTAATAGCAATGTATATAATGAGCATCTATTACTGAAATGTCATAATATGACATGTTTAAGAGAGGTTATGTTAAATTATTTCTCTTGCAGCTGCTATTTAGTTCTCGTTGAAGAATCTTATCCTTTTCCTAGATTAAAATTTCTCATTTGTTTTATACTTCAGTTTTCTTTCTGTTTTTTATCCATTTCATCCAAGTCTTCATCCTGTACTGTACGAAAATTCCCATGTGCTTCATATGTACATTTTATAGGTTGAGGTAAACGTTAAAAAAATCTGATGTCTAGTTAAGTGGACAAGAAACTTTACCTTTATACAGAATCCCACACTATCATATCTCCCTGTATTTCTCAGCTGCCTCATTAATAAGACTAGCCTTTATGTAGCTCCTCCGTAGCACCATAGTTGTCTTGGCAGGTATGTGCCCTTATTTATCCCTTGGTCTGTAGCATTTGTAAGGGAGAGATTTTGCCTGAAGATACTTTATGGTATTACAGAGTGTTTTCACCATATATATTTTTGTATTTCAGAACATCAATATGGCATTTCAAAATATGTGAAACAGTATGTGAAGCACAAAGAAAGGACTTCTGGTGATTCTTCCTCTTCCAAGCTCCAGAATTTGCTTCACAGCAAAATAGATTCTGGAGAATCCTCAAGAAAAACTTCATTTTCTTTCCTTTACCAGGCTCAGCCTCTCTTCCAGCTATTCCCAAAGAGAAAGACTTCCTCCAGAGAATAAAAGACCAAAGAACCAAAAATACAGAGAGTAAAATATCTACCTTTATATTTTTCTTCCTTCCTAAATACTTGTTTTGTGTTCATCACCATTGTATCTGAGCACATCTGCTATTAAGATGATTTATATACTGATGTAAATACACTTGATCATCTCAAATCTATTTCTTGACCATGCCTTTCAATGCTACCTGGACTGCAGGATTCAAAACACCATGCTCTGCAGACTAGTCACCACAACCTGACATAAACAAAGGTAGTAGCAGAAGCAGTTTTATTTCACTATCTGGACCATAACTGGATAGTATCAATATTTAAACCAAATCTACCCTATCCATACTGCTCCCCCTTAATCCCAATAAATTGTCAAATATGTTTCAGAAACAGAAGTACAAGAACCTGGATGATAAATGTAATTAAACAGAAGCAGCAAGCCTCTGCAGTGAGGCCTGAATTGAAAGTCCATAAAATTCTTTAACTTGCCATTAAACGGCACTAATTAGGAGCTTTAGATAAAAGATTCAAACCAGTAATCTATTAGCTGGCACCAGCACTTAGTGTATGAGGGACACATTTCCTGCCAGATACCCTGAAGTCAGTAGGAAGGACTTAAACCAACTGAAAATCTGCAATATTCATGTGGATGTAAGCATCAACAGCACTAAAACTGCATTTGGACTCTAATGGTTATTCTGTGCAGCAATTCCATTATCCCCTATACAAAGTCATACATCCTGATGCTGAAATTATTTCTAAAATCCAGAGAGATAGTTAAAGCTATTGGTATGGAAATGACTCATCAGAAATACTAAAGATCAGGATATGGTTAAAGCTACCAGTGCTCAAGCTCATTAAAGATTTTAGATTTACAGCATTTCATATGCTCAGCATCACACGTCCCTTTGTTAGATAAGAGCAGGTGACTCAGGATAGCTCTAGTAACCCAGATACTTCAAGTTTCAGAATCAAATCAGTTTTACAACATCTTGTTTTCTGCTCATTTCTGATAAGACCCAACTGTTGCTTCTGTAGACATGAGCACACACTCTACAACCCTAAAAGCAGCTCCTTTGATCGTCATCACTGTTATAGCTACACAGCTCACGTTCCTTAACGGGTATATCCTCACGTCGTCCCTGAGAGATAGGAGCATGCTGTTATTCTCTAGATGGGGAAATGAGACCAAGCAAAACTAAGTGGCTTGCTCCCCTCCCCTCTCACAAAAGAAACGTGCAGAAGAACAAACACACGCTTTAGCCACTTGACCATTCCTCCTTAATACTAGTAAAATCCTTTTGTGTGCTTTTTTGTATCATATCTTCTAAGCCCCTACCAGCTTGTTCCTCGGGACCATTACTCAAGTGGTGACATCTTAATGTGCCCCACAAAGACAACAGGCCCCATGGACTCGTGATTCCATCTGATACTGTTTCCCAGATACGCTGCACATCCCATTTCCCTACAAACGTGCTGTTACCTGTCCTAGACATGAGGCAATATCATTATTGTATCCAGTTCTGGGCCAGCTGTATGGTGCATGACAACTGCTAAGCAGCAGCAGCAAAAGCCAATGCTGGAATAGCAAACAATTTTTTTTTCGGTCTAAGTGCCTTTGAAGTCCAAGCTCTAGAGCCGGGGGGGCCAACCTTTTCTTGGAAGGCATGCCACAAATTAGCCCTGTATCCTCCCTAAGTGCCACTCTGCTCCTGTTTCTGTGTCTAAACTGCTGCTCTGCTTTCTGCTCCCTGTCTGATCTGCTGCTCTGCCTTTTGCTTCCTGCCTGATCTCCTGCTTTGTCTTCTGCTTCCTGACATATCTACTGCTTTGCTGCCTGCCCCCTCCCTGATGTGCCATGTGCCCCACACAGAGGCTACCAAGGCTACTTGTGGCACTCGTGCTGCAGGTTGGCCACCCCTGCTTTAGAGAAAGGAAGGGTGAAGCTGGGTGATGTTGGATTTGCTGGGAGCAAAGGCTGCACTCAGCTGAGAGGTCCAGTTTGGGAGACACCAAAGGGGCTTTGGGTCTCCTCTCTCTGCCCTGTGCTGGCCAACTCTTACGACTGCCACAGACCTTAATGGTGCCAACAACGGTCCCTCCCTTTCAGCAAACAACTCCATCAACCAGCCAGAGTTAGGGCCCCCACAAATGTTCTCCTCTCAGTCACACCACGGGGCAGCTGGTCTGAGTGCTCCAGCACGGAACAAAGAAGAGGAAAAGTACAACCCCCAAGGCCTTTGAGAAGAGACTGAGGACAGGAAATGTCATCAAGGAAAGGGCAAATATTTGTCCCTCCCTCCAGCATAGGGCACCCAGCATTGGTGTCTCAGAGCCTACTGATCCTGTGGGATCTGCAGGAGGCTGAGGGCATAGGAAGCTCACAGAAAAGCCCAGGATCTCCTGCCTTTCCTTAGCTGCCTAATAAGGTAGGCATATATACAGTATTGCTTCAGGCACTTCTAGCGTAGCCCTGCAAAGGGACTTACCCTAGTATGGAGCAGCACCAATAAAAAAGATCATGGATAGCTCAGGTCCATTTCCTTTTTGGGGAGGATCTTCCACTAGGTCAGGACTGCTGGGTGTGAGAAAACATAATGTACAGTAACATAATGGATACAGCACCATGGTAGGGTGCTGGAAACCTGTATTCTATTTAACGGTAGACTGCTCAGTGATACTGCTCAGGTTGTTCTTCAGTTTCCCCATCTAGGACTAAAGATATGCTTCTCTTTCTTAAAATGTCTCATACTCCTACTGAAAAGTACTCTGTCAGAGGCAGGTGTTATTACTTCCACTTTTGCTCCCTCCCCCTGCCCCTGCCCCTCCATGACTGTCCAAAGTCTTTTAGCACAACCATGCTGCTGCATAGGGTCCCAAGCAACCACAGGCTGCTGCAAAGACACTGGACCCTTTTCCCACAAGAAAGGGAAATTTCTCTTTTCTCAGACAAGTGACTCTTTACTTCAGAGGTTGCCAACCGGGGACATGCATGGGCGGGCAGGGACAGAGCACCACCACCTCCCAGGAGCAGGGGCAGGGAGGGGCAAGGGTAGTGGTGTCCCTCTGTGGGGCGGGGAAGCTCACACACAGCAGCTGCTGCCACCACCCACCAGCCTGGTGAGCTTCCCCACCCCTCAGAGGGGCACCGCTGCCCTCACCCCAGCCTGGTGAGCTTCTCTACCCAGCCCCAGCCCTGCTACTGAGAGGCAGTGGAGCTCTGTCCCTGCCCACCTACGTCCCACCCCCCAAACCTCGCCCCCCTCCTGCTCTGCATCTGGCCACCAGGAGTACTTTGATTAAAACAGGTTGAAAATCTCTGCCTTAATCCATGGATAAATAAAAGCTTGCTGGTATCCGATTTTACCTAGGGTTCTTGATTCAGCCCTAGCCCAGTTTCTATTTGTCTCCTTCCACATCCCAAATTCTGGAATCTACCTCCATGCAACGTAATTCCTAAAGGCCCTTGTTACACAGGCACCATGAGATGCTCAGATGTTGATCAGTGTTAGTTCTAGCTCAAGTCCGGAGCAGTTGCACCTTGGGTTTTGTACATGTTTGCACCACAGTACCGGGCGCTTTTAAAAGCACCCAGCACTGTGGCACATGCAGTCGTATAAGTGGCGAAATGTGCATCAGTGCTAAAAAAAATGGCAGCAGCACACTTTTGAACTAAAATACCTTGAAAGTGTTTTAGTTAAAAAGGGCACCGCTGCCGTTTTCTGCACACTGACGTGCATTCTGCCACTTACACAACCGTATGTGGCACAGCACAGTGCGTGTCAGCTCATTTGCAGAGCAGATCCAATTAATAGAATCTGTTCCAACCTGTTGGATCTTGAGCATGTCATGGGATGAAAAGGTATGTGTATAAATCATGGAGTGGTTGGGAGCTGAGAGCAGAGAAGGAAGGCACTTTTGGAAGAAGTACTGCCATGGTCCTGGGAAGGAAGCCCCAGCTTATGGGGACTCAATCTGGCTTCCTACCTTGCTCCTCCCCCATCCCCTCTAGATCCCACTCACAGACCTGTCTGTGCTCTGTGATTGGCAAGCTGGCATATTGTCTGCAGATGTTTCCCTGGGGTTGCATCCCTGGGCATGGAAAGGTCACCCTTAGAGGCAGGAGGGGGAGTTGACTTGGTGCCAGAACTCCCCCCCCACCCCAGGAGGCACTAGAGTTCAGGTGGTAGAAAGTTTGTCCACACAGAACAGGAGGGTGGGTGAGGGAATACTGCATCCTGGGATGCTGGAAGACTGCAACTTGGGTGGCTCATCTGTGGGGCCATACATTAATGGAACATAAGGTGGGTAACATGGATCAGAGATAGTCTTGCCCTGAAGTGTTGTAACTTTAAGCTGCCTAAAGTTTGTTTGAAACTAGTTTCAAGTGTTAATGTGTGGACAATCCAGGAGTTAAGAGTTCCAGAAGCCACCTAAAATGAATGGGTCACAAAGCACTTAAAACCTAAAAATACAGTTGTAATTCCCCTGCAGAGCAGCTAATCTTGTTGGCATGCTGAAGTCAAACAGGCAGATTGACCCTGGTCTCTTTGTTGAGAGGTGTGCGTGTGTGCGTGTGTGTGTGTGTGTAAGGGGGGCAGAGACTGGGACCAGGTACAGTGAAGTTATTTGCATGAAATATCATTGCGTGAAAAAATTACAGAATTCAAAAAGCCAGGAACTTGCAGTATTTAAAAATACTGATCCTGCTTTTACCAGAGTTGTAATCTAGTAAAATGTTATGAGTCTTTTGACTCCAAGTATAAGTCTTCACAATCTATCATCCATCATTTTTCATAGGTGTTGAAGTTACATGACCCCCTCACTTAAATTTACTGCTATAGTCTTTCAGCCTGTGGAATTAAAACTGGAGTGACTGCTAATAAAGATGGCCAGTACTCCCTTTGCACAATCATGAGTCAAACTCCAAAATTCACAAGTCTGCATTAAAATCAGTTTAAAATACAGACTGATTTTTATCTGATTCTTGGCTCTGGGCCTTAACAATGCACTTGGGTCACAATTTCAAGCTTTACTCAACACCCATGACAGTTAGAGACTTACCATTTTAATTTTTTTCTCTCTCATTTAATCACATAAACCCAGGAACTGGAGTTTTAAGTAAAAAAAAAAAATATATACTTAGATCCATGATAAAATTGCATGAGTTGTCAATATTACACTAATGCTAGTTCATACAAAAATATAAAGTCTTTTTGGGGGGGCTAAGAAGTTAGAACACTTCCTCTTCTGTTTCATTAACATGTAATGCAAAGATGTTAAAACTTTTCAAACACTCTGTAAACAGTGATGTTTCTTTTAAGCTCATAGAAAATGGTTTTATTCAGTGTTTGTAAACATGTCTGAGCAACTGATGGTAGCTTTTGTTTCTTTATATCCCAATAGGAGGAAGCCAGGGTGTGTTGGATGATAATAAAGAGTAGGAGTAGAGCTGGGGAGCAAGGGCTGTTCAGTATGCCATGCTGCTAGACAGGTAGAATTGATGTGGGGCTGAAGTCTTGATCAAGATACTGGGGATGAAGCAAAGAATTAATTGATAAAAGGCTGTCCTGAGTAAAATCATGTTTCTGAGAATAAATTAGCAATGATAATTGGCACACACATTTGAGTTGGGCAAGAGAAGTTCAGAAAAGCAAAAGAGTTAAAATTATTGCGAATGATGAAGACATTTATTGGACCAGCTGCATGGTTAGGATAGATTTAGACAATCTTTCTAATTCATTCCATTATCTGTCTATCCCAATTGTGCAAAAGGTCCAATAAAAAAATATCATTTACAAATCATGATTTTTCACTGCATGATTGGGAATCTGTGCTCCAAATGCTAATCAACCCATGTTTGTTATGAACACACACACGCGCGTGCGCACACACACACACCCCCCTCTAAGTTTAACAGGCATCTTGGGCCATACATTTCCCAGTCCCACTTTGGGAGGTCTACTTAAACTTGATTGATTAAAACTCAATTGCCAAGTTAGGGAATGCTGAGGCAAGAGACCGAGTCAGAATGGATATGGGCAACTTTTGAACAATGGTTAAGGGTTCATCACAGCATCCAGCACATTGGAGCCCTAATCACAGGTGTTGTCATACTTTTCCTGAGACAAGTGGTGGAAGTCCTCCTGCCCAAAGGTTATGAACACTACAACAACTGTCTTAAGTCTGTTAAAAGACTATAGTACAATCTAGAAAAGTCATGCTAAGCTGAGGCTTGTTCACAACAAGTAAAAATCCAAAATCCTGATGCTGCAAGCTATCTATTGTTTCTGAAGAAACCATGAGATATC
>JAGPOW010000229.1:34234168-34252328 GCA_030014935.1 Caiman crocodilus
AATACTGTGGGGTCTGCTCATCAAGAGGCCAAAGATTGGGACATGCTGAGTTTGAAACACATAAGGGGATCAGCTTGTACAGGCTGATTGACCCAGTTTAACTCAGATGTGCCCTTATGAACTGAATGCTGGCCCATGAGGGTGTCAGCTGGACACCCAGCCAGACTCAGAGAGATTCTGTTCACCTGTGTGCTGGTGTCTAACTGCAGTATATTGTTGCTCTGATGAACTGATTCTTGGCATATGAGGGTGTCAGCCTGTCCATGCTGATCAACCCAGCCGGGTCAGGTGTGTCATGTTAATCTGTGGGTGTGTTTGTGTGTATGACTGATTTGGTGACTGGAGGAACCCAGCCTCATTGAAACTGAGTCCTGCAAGACAGCTCCACTGGGGGTGAGGACTTGCAGAAGGGAGATATACAGCTCTGTACAGAAACACAAGTAACATAAGCAGCACATTGACAAAATTATCAAGACCCTAAAAATGTATCCCTAATAAATGAGCACACCACAAAGTAAAGGGCAAATCCGGTAACAGAACAAGTGTTCCCCCAGGCCCTGATGTATGTCCCCTATATACTTACAAGTATAAGCATAACTGGGCCATTGAGCCCAATCAAATATCTTGTCTGCATCCAGGGAATAAAGCTGTGGAAGAAATAATTTCTGCATATGTAAAACTCTTTTTTTTCAGTTTATGAAACAGCTGCTCTGCAACATAAATGTACTAAGCCACAAATGAATCATGTAACCATCTCATGCGTAGTTTGTCTTAGCTGGAATAATGAGGAAGGTACAGGCTGATGTTCATGTGTAACTCATTTCGAGTTAATTGTCAGAATTTTTTAGATATTTTCCACATTTATAAATAAGAACATAGCTCAGCTTTTCCCCACAAGCCAGATTTCATTTATTCTAAAGGGAATACTAACACTGCCAAGTAAAATGAATACCAGCTTTTCTTCCTAGAAGGTTTCCAAAGCAGCTCTTTCAAGTTTTACTAGAAACATTGCTTCTGTTTCACAGAATGAAAATGAATCAGTATCTGATGCTAAGGAAGAAAAAACTAAATGGCATTAAATGATCAATCATCTCCTATTTGGCTTCAGCTACCCCTGGTCCAAATCCCAGTACTTCTCCTTAAGTGCCAGTAATTCTCCTTCCATTGTAAAATAAGGTTTATCCTTAAGTACCCCCTTCTGAGTGGGTGGACCAGTGATCTGCAACCCTTTTTTGCCTAAGTGTCTTAAAGAAAGGCCAGGGCTTCCAGTCCCATTGATCCAACATAAGATCTGTCATTGGTCCAAAATAAGAACTCCCTGGGTCCCACTGATAGTTGACCCCGGGGACCCAAACCTTCATGCTCGTCTGGACATGGCCTATGATTCTATGATATCTGGAAAAAGTATCCAGCCAGCTTCTGAATGAGACACTAATGTTATGGGTGCAAGATAAACAAGAGAAGTTTGCTTAAAAACCACTGGGCAGTCCCTGCCTGCCACCAGCAGCTTCAAATGTCAGTGGAGATTGCAGGGGCCTCTTTAGGATGCTGGGGCCTTTGCATTATTGTGGTCTGTGGAAGAGGATTCAATAGAACTAATAGAAATTACTGTAGAAAAGAAAAGGAGAGGGGGATGAAATTTGGGTTTCTTGGTTTAATGGAAATTATGTGGAATTATGGTTATGGAGAAACAGTTTCCAAAAATGAGCAAAGCAAATAGAAAAGATAGACCCTCATCCCAGATAAAAGTACTTATCTATCCTTTATCTATAGTTGACTGTGGCAGAGCTCAGGTTGTACCTGCCACTCTAATGGGTTTGAGCAGGCAACAAGCAGCAGGCGAGAGCAGAACCAACCAGGCAGTCCCATGATAGTCAAGAGACCGCCTGGCTGGTGGAAAGGCTGGGGAGCCTGGTCCTAAGGGTAAGCCCTGAGAGCAGAACCAGCAGGAGCTGAGAGGAGCCCAAAGATGAATATCTCTCAGCCAGAGTCCTGCCGCTCCCAGAATGTGTGGAGGTCAAGGGTAGGAACTATGGGGATGGAGAAGATTCCTGCTCCTGGGAATAACCTAAAACTACACCTTGCTGAGGCTGGATGGTGAACTCAGTGGAGTGTCCCACGGGAGCAGAGGGCAGGGGTTGGAGACAGCCAGGAGCAGGGTGGGGTTTGCATCAGGGCCAGGACAGGGGGCAGGCAGGGGTTTGCAGCCAGCTGGGCATTCGACCCAGTAGTGGGGAGGCTGCAAACCCTGCCTCGCCCCGACTGCCAGCTGGCTGCAAACCCACTCCCCTTCCTCCCCCCCCACTCCACCACCCCACCAGTCTGGGCTCACCAATGGTGCCTGGTAGTGGGGCTGCTTGTGGCAGGGCAGTCTCCAGGAAATGCCTCCCAGTGAAAGGCAAGTATGGGGTGCTGGAAAGCCCCCAATACCTGGTGGGTAACCCTGTGGAGAGGAAAGTTTAGGGGAGCACACCCTGAGAGAAAAGCACAGGGCCAAGGTTCACTTAGTGGACCTATATGCAAGACGAGCAGAGACTATATAGTCATTTACTGCTATATAAATGATGATCACTGTATATTTTACATCTTTGCAAGGCTGAATATTGTAAGAAGGATGTGAAGAAGTTAGAAAGAGCCCAGAGGTGGGCAAACAAATGATAAAAGAAGGCAACTTGTACAAGGAAAGGGTGAGAACTAGGCATATTCAGCTTGCACAAAAGGTTAAGGAAGTGTGGGGGGCAGATTGATATCAGCAAATATCTGAAAAAGAGAGGGGGGAATAACTTTTCTTCCATGCAAAGCAATTGCTTTAAATTGCAGCAGAGTAGTTTTAGATTAGATCTCAGGGAAAAAAAATATCTTCCTGTTAGAACAACAGGTTTTCAAGAAGAGGTTGGATAAGCATTAAACAGAGATGATTTAGAAGTCACATTCTTGCATTTGTAGAAGGGGTTTGTCAAGGTGGGGCATTTTAGATAATAGATAGGGATGCTACCCTCAAATTGCTGTGCAATCATGGTCCTAATGGACCTCACTAAACACCGTGGGTTCTTAAATCCCTTGCTGGGTCCTACTGTAAGTAGGTGTCCCGTGGGACATCCCAAGCCTTATGGGCTAGATGCATGGCTCCAAAACCACCCCTTTACCACACCCCATGCCTCACAGATGGTATATCAATGTTGTCCCTATAATGAAGTCTCGACCCAATTCGGCCTTCTGTTGTCACTGGGCCCCTGGCTCCCAGCACCGTGCTCTCTGGCGCTGGGCTCTCTGCAGGCCTGTCGCTGTGCCCTCTGGTGCTGGGGCTCTACACAGTAGTGTGTCCCAATAGCCTCAGCCTAGACCACTGTCTCTGATCCCATTCCAGTTAAAAAACTAGGGAACTGTGGCGTTGACACCTACACAGTCAAATGGGTCACTAACTGGCTGGAGGGTCACACCCAGAGAGTGGTGGTGGATGGGTCTTATTCAATCTGGAGGGTTGTGGGCAGTGGGGTCCCCCAGGGCTCAGTCCTTGGGCCTGCGCTGTTCAACATCTTCAACAGCGACTTGGACGAGGGGGTAAAAAGCACCCTGTTCAAATTCGCAGACAACACTAAGATGTGGGGGGAAGTGGGCATGCTAGCATGGAAGAATAAGCTGCAATCAGACCTGGACAGGTTACAGGAGTGGGCGGATGAGAACAGGATGAGTTTCAACACTGACAAGAGGAGGGTGCTGCACCTGGGGGGGAAGAACCAGCAGCACACCTACAAGCTGGGGAACTCCCTTAATGTCACTGCAGAGGCAGAAAAGGATCTTGGAGTCATCACTGATGCCAAAATGAACATGGGCCAACAGTGTGGGGTTGCAGTCAGGAAGGCCAACCGTACCTTGTCATGTATCCACAGATGCATCTCAAGCAGGTCCGAGGAGGTGTTTCTCCCCAGCTATGTGACACTGGTCAGGCTGCAGTTGGAGTACTGCATCCAGTTCTGGGTGCCGCAATTCAGGAGGGATGTGGACAACATGGAGAGGGTCCAGAGGAGGACCACCCGCATGATCAGGCAGCAAGGCAGGCCCTATGAGGAGAGGCCAAGGGACCTGATTCTGTTCAGCCTCCACAAGAGAAGGCTGAGAGGGGATCTAGTGGCCATTTACAAACTAACCAGAGGGGACCAGCAGGCATTGGGGGAGTCCCTGTTCCCCTGAGCACTACCAGGAGTGACTAGAAATAACGGTCACAAGCTGGCAGAGGATAGATTCAGACCGGACATCACAACCTGCTACTTCACTGTCAGGATGGCTAGGACCTGGAACCAACTTCTTAGCGAAGTGGTGCTGGCTTCTACCCTGGAGGTCTTTAAGAGGAAGCTAGATGAACACCTTGCCGGGGTCTTTTAACCCCAGTACTCTTTGCTACCCATGGCAGGGGTCCAGACTTGATGATCTGCTCAGGTCCCTTCTGACCCTACAAACTATGAAACTATGGATTAAACAACACCATAAATATAAGCCTCTAGGCTATAACCTAACAATAACAATACCAATGACACAGGAGGCCACACCCTGCACCTTTAAGAGGGCCAGTTTCTCCCTCTGCAATATGTGCCGCTTATCCCCAGGTACTTTAGGAGCTCCTACAACCCATTAGTCTTGCCAGCAGCAGAACAGGCAATGCTGCATAATGCAGCATCTCCACAGAGCTTTTCTGCATGAGCTCCGGGCCCGCCCTGCTGCTGTCAGAGCACTAACTGCCTCTAGTCCCAGCCCTGGGGCTTATAAGTGGCCAGGACCCTGCCTTCTTCCGGTCAGCTGACTGAGTGCAGGTGCCGGCTAATTCGCTCATTAGCCTGCTGCCATGGCAACCTTTACCTGGGGGGGGTTCTACCTGGCTCCTAGGGACCTGTCTCTAGGAAGTTTCTGCCCTTAAAGGAGCAGGCACACCTTAGTGCCCTGCAACAAGGTTCAACCATGATCCTAGAAGGCCTTTCCAAATCTATGGTTCTATAACATTTTTCTAGAGTGAAGGAAAATGAGCATGGTCGTATTTTGTATTTGAGAAACGACACCCAGTTGAAGACTGCTTCATGAAGCATCTATATGAGGGAATAGGATATATGTGTTATGCCGCAGCTCTTCAGCCTCCTGATTTATAATGTTATTTTTATACCACCAACAGCATCTGCTCTAATCCCAGACGTGCCTCTGACTGCTTTGTTGACCATTCTGTGGGAAATTCTCACTATTTTTCTGACCTTGCGGTTTTTTTGGATGCTGATGCCTGAAACTTGGCAATGAGATTTTCTGTCCAGATGTGCAGCCTTAGTAAGCAAATTAAGAGACATTCAGCTGGATTTCATTAAGAGGCTGGCAAAGAATACAGCTGTCATGGATTTGGATTGGTCTTGAAACAATCTAAGTGGAAATTATCATTTTGAGAGACTGTTATGAAATGCCTAGAAGGTGCTAAGCAGTTCAGGGAGATTTGAACCTCAGTCCAGATGAATATCCTAACCACTAGGCTATTGGTATTTGGAGATGGGGAGTGACAGGGAGGGTGGACTGGAATTATTATTATCTAACGTCTGCATCAGCAATTTGGAAGGGGATGTGGAGAGCGCCCTCTCCAAGTTCGCTGATGATACCAAGTTATGGGGCAAAGTTAGTACACCAGAGGTCAGGGAGCAGATTTGGGCTGACCTGGACAGGTTGGATCAATGGGCAGAGAGAAATAGGATGCAATTTAATAAAGATAAATGTAAGGTACTCCACCTGGGAAGGAGAAATCCCTAGCACACACATAGGTTGGGGAGTGTCCTTCTCAGCAGCTTGGAGGCAGAGAGGGATCGTGGAGTCATAATTTATTCCAAGATGAACATGAGCCAGAAGTGTAACGAGGCCATCAACAAGGCTAATTGCACCTTTTTGTGTATTAGCAGGTGCATGACTAATAGATCGAGGGAGGTGATGCTCCCCCTCTATGCAGCACTGGTCAGGCCACAGTTGGAGTACTGTGTCCAGTTCTGTCCACCACACTTCAAGAGGGACATGGAGAACCTGGAGGAGATCTAGAGGAGAGCCACTCACATGATTAGTGGCCTTCAGGAAAGACCTTGTGGGGGGAAGTTGAGAGAGCTGAATCTCTTCAGTCTTCACAAGAGATGACTGAGAGGAGATCTTGTGGCCCCCTATAAATTTATTAGGGGAGGTCAACAGGGGAGAGGTGATGCGCTGTTTACTAGGGTGCCCCAGGGAGTAATTAGGAGTAATGGGTATAAACTAGTTGAGAGTGGATTTAGGTTAGATATTAGGAAGACATTTTTCACAGTAAGGGTGGCCAGGATCTGGAATGGGCTTCCGAGAGAGGTGGTGCTGTCACCTAGCTTGGAGGTCTTCAAGAAAAGGCTAGATAGTCACCTGGCTGGGGTCACTTGGCTTTCCTGCCAGGGGCAGGGGGTCAGACACGATGATCCATTGTGGTCCCTTCTGACTCTACAATCTATGAATCTATGAAATGTCTCTTTGCACTTTTCTACTTTTTAAAAATAATTACAAATTTATTGCAGCAAAGATATGAATATCAGCCTGCCATGTTCACCATAACTACTCAGTTACGGAATTAGTCTTTCTCAGTCTCTCCCAATCAATATCTAATCATTTATATAGGAGAGGTTGAGACAGCCTGGCCTTAAATATCCAACAGCCTGGTGGTTAAGGACAAAGCTGGTATGCTGGAGATGTAAGTTTTAGATCTTACTGTGAAACAGGTCCAATCAAGCAAAGCAGGGATTTCAATCCAGATCTTCCAGGTGAGTGATCTAACTACTAGGCTACTGACTATTGTGAACTAGCAAAATCTGTCCCTATTTTTTCACTCATGGCAAAGGTGCCTATTCAAGAGAAGTTCATAGCGCCCAAGGAGAAGGAGGTGAAATAGGCCTCCTAAGTACCTAAAGGTCTTTTTACACATGCTCTGGCAGGGAGTTGCTCTAATTAAAATGGCCACAGCGTCTTATGTATTCAGTGTCCCACACTTCAAATTGGTGTCAGGGATGCTTTAACTAAAGCTCATGTGATGAGCTTTAGTTCAAGCACCCCCACTGCCATTTTGAAAGGGGCGAACACTGAATATACATGATGCTAAGGCTGCTGGAAAATTCTAATTAAAACATTCCAGCTGGCTCAATTAATTGAGTTTGCTACAATGCTTTCTAATTAGAGTGTGTCAGAGCAGGCATTCAGCATGTGTATATGTGCCCTAAATGCCTAGACCTAATGCTTTCAAACCCTGCTGATATCAGTAAGAGTTGCCAGCCCACCTTCAAAGAGATCTCATAGAACCACAAGATCCCTTTAACCCAGTTCCCCTAGAGGGCTGAGTCAGACAGAGATTTCCAAAAAGAGGGTAGTTCTGGCTGAGGAGAGGAAAGGCTCTTCTGGCAGTCTACTGGAGTTGGACAGCAACAAAACAAAGCTCATCCTCTTTCAGAGGTAAATCTTGCCCCAGAAGAGCAGCAGCACCCGTCAGACACCCAATTCATGCACTGACAGGATCCCCAACCTTAGCAATGCTGGTAACATAATTGGCTATAAAAGCTACAACAAGGCAGCAAGCTTGCAGTCCTGTTACCTAATGCCACATGGCTCCACATAGACTAGCTCCCAGGCTGGAAGCAAGGTAGTTGTGCTTGAGCAGGACCTAGGGTGAATCCAATTGCTTTCGCCACTCAGTCGTGCCAGTTAGCTTTCCTAAGAAGGATCATTACTTCCAGTCCTAGAGCTAATGTGCATAGAAGTGTGTGGTGTGCTTGAAGGTGGTACTGTTAGGCATGCTTACCTTTGCTGTCTAGACAGGGCTTTAGCCTTTAACCCATGTAAAACATGAAACAATATATAACCTGAGGTGGTGGATGTCTTTTAAAAAAAATTTATGAAAGGCTTCAGAAGAAAGCTCAGTAATTTAGTGAAAACAGGTACAAGAGAGAGGGAAAAACAGCTAGGGGAAACACTAGGACACGGTCCATGGCAGTTGAAAGTGAGGTCCAGCTATTTCCTTGTGTGCTGGACCTACAGCATTTGAAAGACTTATAATTGTTGATTCTACTCCACATTTGACATAAATAAATGGCACTGCAGGAAGTGCATCAGAAGTGAGGACTTGTTCATAACGAGAACTAGGAAGTACAGGGAGGGTCAAGAACATGAAACATTGTATAAAAGAAAGCTCACTGCCACATGCTTGTTGCTCACTGTTGCCTGAAGTAGTAGAACCAGCCAAACTGTAAAACAAGGCAATAATTCTGTATGTATGTGACAGCTGAGTTATACAAAGAAAAGAAACTGGAGATGCTATCTTTCTGTTACCTGATCCTGGAGGACTGATCACTCCTGGTTATTTTTGATTTCTCTCATAAAATTACCCTGCTGGTAAATCTAAGTCCAGAGTTTATTGGTTGGGCCTGCTGAGTCCGTGTGGAACCAGGAGTCAGGAGCAAAGCAAGTATTACATGGCATTTATATTCTGAATTTTTTTCTAAGATGTTATCCTGGTGCGTGCTAAAACTTTTGTACACAATCTAGTACATTTACAGCTCTGGGATAAGTTTACAGCTTCCAATCTAAAATTAAACTTAAAAATCCAGAGTTGCTCCAAAAGCGGGCATCTACCACAGGTAAAAATCAATGAGAGTGTATTTTCCATTGATAAAAAGAAAACAATGTCAGTACAAAACTGGGCAACTCCCCAGATGAGCCTAAGTTCTCCCATAATCATTTAACTTCCCAAAGGAACTCTTAGCCGTGGCCAAGTCTATAGTTTCATCACTGCTCATAAACAACCTTGATCCTTTCAATGAAAGGCAACTTGGCAGATGATTGAACAATTTGCACAGATTTTACAATTACACACTGACCTGGATACCCATCTGTCAATGTTGATGTCTTGCTCAGGCAGACTTATTATGGGGTTAATTGGAAATACAGAGGTAGGGTTCCTTTCGTACCAAGTTCAAGACCTATGTCCACATTGGGAATCTTTCTAGGTTCCTGTGCTCTGGACCAGACCCTGTTCTTTCTTCTTCTTTTTTTTCTCTTAGAATAAAAATTACAGAGCCCAATTTTCTGCCACAGACACCTGACTATACAGTTGGTGACTAGGCCACCTTCCTGGAAAGGTGATAACCTCAGTTCAAAGCTCCTCCATTGTAAGCAGGACAATATGAAGACTTCCCCTACTTCCATACCACTGCCAGCAATTGAATCCACAATATTTTGTACCTCTGGTCAGACACATGTCTCTAACACGTGGGTTACACTTTCTCTGTCATTGAAATAAATTAGTAAATTAGGCATTCATCAGGTTGCCTTGTTTGAAAAATGTCAAAGGACCATATATTTCACATCCTCCATATGTGTGCACTTTGAATTTCAACTGCTGACTCTTGCTGATCTTCATGCCAACAACCTTTTAGGTTTCTAAATCTTTCTCTTGTCTTAGAAGCAACTGTGTGTCAGTTAGGAGGCGTTATTACAGTTTTTCTTATTCAATGTTGTATGGCATCCAGACAAGGAACAGAACCATACCACATCAGTGCCAAGTTATATAATACAAGTGGTGGATAGTGAATGGCTTGTAAAGAATGCAGAAACATCCCCAAGTCTAAAGATTACCTATTCAAAATAAATCATCTGGCATTTACAAATAATAAATATATACTCCACAAAAATTTGCATTGGTTTATAAATGACTAATAAAAAACGTGGATAATATCTGGATTGTGGGACTCTCCCTTTAAATAAATATGATACAGCGTGCCAAATAAAATACACTAGCTGATTCATTGCATGTTTACTTTTACAATTACATGGACATTTATCCTCTGAGAGAATTAGACTTTCTGAAAGCTGGGGCAGGAAGGTGTGCGATCCTTTTGTTCCCATTCAATTTAGCAGTAACCATGGTGCCAAACAACACCATGCTTCTTCAGTTTTTATTGCTTAATGTTCACAAACTCTTTGGATTTTCTATGTAGCACATAAGATGGCAATAGCGTTTTCCAGCCAGCTATCAGCAATACCTTACCCTGCTTAGATTCCAACAGCAGGCACATTTAGTCCACCATCACCACCTCAGAGGTACTCACTGGGCACACCTACATGTACAATTAATGCAAATGAATAAAAACTGGTGCTTTTAGTGCTGGACTGTATTACTCCTGGGCACCGTGTTTATACATGCATCTGGGCTCAACACATTCAGCCAGGTTGGAGCAGCCCTGGCTGGCAGGAGGTCTGGGGGGTCATCCTACCAGCCCGGGGCTGCTCCAGCACAGCTCAACATGATGCAGAGGGGCTGGCTGTGGCACAGGGGGCTCCAGTGTGGAGCTAGCTGGCAGGCAGCCCTTGCAATGAGGCACCCTCAAGCCTCAACCAGCCCCATCACCAACTACATGTGTGTTGCAGCCAGTACTAACCTATGGTGGCACTTATTAGTATACTGCACCCTAACAGGGGTGCATTTGTAGATAATGAGACTTTACTACAGAGCTAATTAGGCAAAACCACAGTAAATGTCTTGTGTAGATGTATCTACAGGTGACTGTAGGGCTTAGTTGAAATACAAGTCCCATGCTTTTTGTCTCTCTCTTTTCATGTTTGCTCTCTAGTCTTTCTCTGTTCACTGCTGCTTCTGATTTAGAAATAAGTGTTATTCAACCTAAACAACATTTTCAGAATCAGAACATAAATAGCTGAAAATACAGATATGTCATATTGCATGCTGACATAATGCAGTTTTCTGGCTAAAACTAGTATTTGATCGTGCATTCGTTGCATAGGCCAATCTTTTACCAAAGCCAGAATGAGTTTTGAGTAAGGAAACAATATAGGGCAGTATCAAAAATACACAACAGTTTAATAATTGTTATGAAAAATATTACAATAGCACATTTCTATTTTAGGGGAAGAAAATGCAATATTGATTTTTGGAATAATGAGTGTTCATGAATTTTCATTTGAATTTCTCTTTACTCTCCTGTGGTACATGGACAAGAAAAATACAGAAATGGTGTCCAGGTGAGTTCAGGGTGTAAAATGATTTTGAATGGCACAGATAGACATTTAGATCCCTGCTCTAACTCATGTCATTTTACATAAAGTACCATGAGTTAGCATCCCCCCCCAACCCAACAGACTTTTGCCTGTTGGGTCAGTGGGAGATCGAGCCTGCCTGCACCAGCTATTGGCCAGCAGGATCAAGCTTGCCTGCACCACTCCTCTTCCCAGGGTGCCCCCCCGCACTGCACCTCTGGGGTTGTCCATGGGAGGAAGGGGAGATGGAAGGAGAGAGTAGCTCCAAGCTGCTGGCTGGGTTTTGCTATCTGTGTGGGACCTCTGTTGCACTCCTAACTCCCTCCAGCCCCAGCCAGGCAGCAAACCCCAGCTCTGTTCCTTTCCCTCCCACTCCCCTTTCCCCTCCCCTCACTGACAACACTGGGAGCGGGGCTAGGCTGCATCAGCCCAGCCCAACCTGCAAAAAATTAACCCTAGGGAACACAAACTCCCTAAGGTGCTCTAAAGCAGAGTACCTTCATCTGATAACTCATTTGAGGAAGGTTAATTTTTCATTTTAGTGGCCACTTTAAAAGTGTTCTGAAGCCATGCATGTGTGTCAGGGCATGGCTATAGAGTATTTTCAGGGGCCTGATCAAGTAAAAAATGTACCTTGTGTAAGCGCTCAAAGTGCTGCCTTTGCTATTGCCTAATCATGGACTTTTGAAAGTTCATAAGGCTGTATGCTGGATTTTCTTACTTAAATGCTACTTCCTATGGGGCTACCAGCAATAATGGGAATGAGTTTTATCAGTAAGAGAGGAAGGGAGTGCATACTACAGAGAATTACATGATGATGCTTGATTGCATGAGACCTTTTAGGGGCTAAGGGCCTAATCCAAAGCTCACTGAAGTCAGCTGAAAGGCTTTTATTAACTTGAATGGTCTTTAGAGTAGAGTTTAATTAGGAAAGTGCCCAGAGCAGCAATACAGCAAAGGGTGCAAAAATAGGGGGCTATGCCACCCATTAATCAGGACAATCCCTAGAGACTTAGAACTTGTTTCATTTTCATGTAGCCATTACATTTGCAAACTCCTCTTGCCTAATCTTCAATTTTTCTTTCACCTATCAATAATTAATAATTTATGAACTAGAGCTAGTTACTACTTTTCTGATGAAGCAGTTTTCCATTGGAAAATGTTGATTCAAAGAAATCAGAATATTTCACAGAAATATACTGATTTGACAAAAAATTCAGTGGATTCTGTGTTTCACAGAGACTTTATTATTTCATATTTATTGTTTTGACTGTTTTGTAACCTTACTTAACCTAATGTAATGTAGCACAATGTAACATAACCAAAATAATAAAAGCAACATTAATCATTTGACCTTATCTAGCACAAACATTTCAGTCTACTGAAACAAAAAAAATGTTAATATTACATTTCACAAAAAAATCTGACATTTTGATTGTTCACATTGTTTTAGGACAAAACTGGAATTTGAAATCTCAGAATTTCTAGCAGGACAGAAATCCTGGTTATCAGTCACCTCTCTTTAAAACATCTTTAAAACATTCCACTGAGTTTCCTCATTCCTGACACCTCTAGTTGTGAATAACCTTGGGACACTATATCTGTTACTCTGTTGCTTAATAGGCAGGATATAACATACCTCATATTTGTTAAGATAAGTCTGTTGGAATGAGTCTCTTTATTTTGGCAGAAGAGAAATGCATAGATCCAAGTAGATTATGGGCAATTCTATCCTTACAGCTATTAACAAAGACAAAATAAAATGGTGTTGTGAATAAAAATATAATCCTTGGCAGGACCCTTGCTGTTTTTTATTTGGAAAATTATCAGTATTTTTCATCCAAATTCCAATAAACCCCTTGGACACCATCTCACTAAACTCCATAAATTTCATAGATTCCACAGATCTAAGGGCTGGAAGGGACCTGGAAAGATCATGTCTAGTCCCCTGCCTTAGGGGCAGGAAGTCAGCTGGGGTCAAAGGATCCCAGCAAAATAAATATCCAAGTGTCTCTTAAAGAAATCCAGAGGAGGTGCTTGCACCACCTCTGGCAGCAGTCTGTTCCAGGCTTTGGGGGCTCAAACAGTAAAGTTCTTCCTTATGTCCAGCTTGAAATGGTCCTAGAGGAGTTTGTGACCATTTGACCTTGTTATCCCTTGGGGTGTTCTAGTGAACAGGCATTCCCCTAAGTCCTGATGTACACCCCTTACAAACTTATCGGCAGCCACCAGGTTCCCCCTGAGCCTACACTTTTCCAGGTTGAAGAGTCCCATGGCTCTCAGCCTCTCATCATAAGGCCTGTTCTCCTGCCCTCTGATCATGTGTGTGACTCTTCTCTGCACCCTCTCAAGCTTCTCCACATCCTTTTTAAATTGTGGAGCCCAGAATTGGATGCAGTATTCCAGCTGCGGCCTCATCAAGGCCAAGTACAGTAGAAGGATGACATCCTGGGATTTGCTTGAGAAACATCTATGGATGTAATCCAGAATTTTGCTTGCTTTACAAGCTGCAACATTGCATTGGTGGCTCATATTCATCTTGCAGTCAATCATAACCCCCAAGCCCCTTTTGGCCTTGACGTTAGCAAGTATAGCACTGCCAGGCCTATAAGTGTGGTGCAGGGGCACGTTCCCAAGGTGAAGTACCTTGCATTTTTCGGTTTTGAATGCTATCAGGTTTTCATCTGCCCATTTTCTGAGCCTGTCTAAGTCAGCCTGGATCACCCTCCTATCCTCAGGTGTGGACACTCTACTCCAGAATTTGGTGTCATCAGCAAACTTGGCCAGTCCACTGTCTACATCATTAATAAAGATGTTAAAGCATATAGGTCCAAGGACAGAGCCTTGGGGGTCCCCACTGAACTCATTTCTTTAGCAGTCTGAAAAGTATTTTCTACCATATTTGCTGATGCACTTTACACAGTTAGCTGAGTGCACTATGGGAGCTTTCCTCTTTCTCTGAAGCATCAGGCATTAGTCACAGCCAGAGCCACATTACTATACTATGTGGCCTGCACAGAGTGCCATTAATCCAGACACTCTGCTAGGTCTTCCCCAAAATGGCAATTTTGTTTTATAAGATGCATGAGTCAAAACAAAGTAGGATTATTTGAAGACCCTTTCTCATGCAGAGCAAAACCAAACTCAAATCGCATATACAAACAACATGTGTCAAAGTCACTAAAAAGGGTAGGCAGGGCTTCATAAGATCTAGGGAGAGTCCAGTGAGCTTTGTAGGGTTTTTTTTTGGTTGTGTGGTATTCTTTCCCATTAACTTCTCTACCAAGGCCATAGTTCTAGCAAAGACAATAGCTATCAGAAACTCAAGAATGTTTCAAGAACTAGTCCTATTGCCCCTAGAAATAGGGTAGGAAGAATTTTGGGGGGAGAAAAGTTTTCTCATTGAAAAATGCAGTTCTTATCTACCCAGAACTATTCACAGATTTAGGTCAAATTCAGTTAATCATTTCATCCTAATAAATAATGATGAAAAAAAATGGAAAGGTCAAAACTGCTCATGTGCCCTGGTTAGAAAATATGCTGACCACTGAGGCACACACACTGAAGGAAGGGCATCACTGGCTCTTCCTTCTGTCAGGCTTTGTGGGTGGTGTCTTTATGAATGGAGGCATTTGTTTTTATTAGAAATATCCACAAACAAAACAGTGTTTCAGCATTTAAAAAAAGGTGGGCTTTAGTCAAAGCAGTGTTTTCCCCCTAGTTGGATACTGAACCAAACAATAAACAATCAGCCCTAATTGGCAGTGTGATCACCAGGGATCCATAAAAATGTGATTTTGTGTTACTTTTTTATATCCAAAAAATGGGGATTTTTTTTTATCAGAAAACCAGGATTCCTGGTGATCACAGGTATATATCCAGTATTTTGTTCTTCACCCAAAGTCTCCTCTTACACGCCAAAACTGTTGGTTTTGGCAAAGCACAAGAGGGTTTCTTCTGTTGCTGCACACTAAGCATCTTTTTTTTTAGATGATGTCACTTCAGGAAACTTAAAATGTGTAAGCTTTGCCGTAACCTGCCTCCCACGCAGCCAAAAGTAATAAGTTTGGCTGTCAGACTTTAGTGTGTGATATTCAATGCAAAACTTCTCTGAGTTTCAAGCTGCATATGAGCTACAGTATGCATTATTTCAATGCTGTAATATCCAGTTACTTATTCATAGAAGAATTATCGAGATAAAAGACAATTCTATCTAGCTCAGAGCACGAAGTCAAGATCTTTCACTGCAATCACAGGCAGTCTACCATAAGACTATAAACTTAGTCACAATGCTGGCCCCAGTACCTGCACAGAGAGCCTTCAGGGGCTCCAGAGTGTAAGCAAAGTCTATACGTGTGGATGTGTGCACAGAACCTAGAGGGCCACCCTACAGGGTACCAATGCAACTCCTGAAGGTGCTATGTCCCATCTGCTCCTACTAAAATCTGAGAGGACTCCCAGTGACTTGAAAGTATGACTCTTATATAACTGTACAGTGTATAATACATGGCAACCCAACTCCTCCCCTGTGGCGATGTGCAGGGGGTGCACAGGGGTGCACATGAACCCCCTGAGAGCACTGGTGCACCCCCTGACAGGCTACACTTCTTGCTTAGGCAATGGACAAGGCAGGTCAGTGGGAGCACCAGCCTGCTCCCCCCATGAGCACCAGCTGGGGAATGGGAGTGCCAGATGTAGCACTGTGGCCGCTTCCTGTCCCCTTCCCCAGTCATTGAGATTGGCCACGGGGTGCCCCCCAGTCAGACTGGTCACTGGTGGGGGCACGTGAACCCCCGACTAAGGTGGCACTAGTCACCCATGCTCCTCCCCCTCAAAAGCGGCTGAGATTATGGCTCAGTCAGAGTACTGACCTCTTCAAATCACATCAGGTGAACTGGAAAGTTCAGATCCTGCAAAGACACCTTGGTGGGCTGTAGGATAACATTACACTTTAATGAGGACACCTGAGGAAGCTCCATATTTCTGCCTACAGAATGAATGTGATCCCTTCCTCAACCTTACACACCACACCCAAATTTCTGGAGCCATTCAGCCCATCATGCAGTCTGCATAGAAGGCCCTTTGGGTTATGATACTCATGAGAACCACATTACCAGCATCAGAATATAGCTATAATGAAAATCCCATTATCTACTTTTAGGGGAGGGAAAGAGAGGAAGAACCTGGAAAAACAGAGAGGTCTGATTCACTGAAGGAACTTTTGAACATTTGTCTTTCACCTTTGTTAAGGAAATGTTTGAGAAATGTTAGCATATGCCGTACTAGGAACACACTAATGCATTCCTTTGCAACCACTTACAGCTTGTTTGCTTATACTTTCATTCACTCTATAAAGAACTGATATTGTTTGGTTTGCTTTACACACAGCATACGTTAAACCCCTCCTCTGAAGTGATAACCTTCAGTTTTGCTAAGAAAAATGCCTAGAATTTCCCGTATGTTAAAAACAGGGGAAAATTACTAGCCTGGTCAAAAGACATTTCAAAATTCATTCCCAAGTAGAATAGCTCAGACATTTTATTTAATTTCACAAGAGATAAAAGAGCAAAATGGGCATAAATTAAGTTTTATCTATTAAGAATGTATTGGACAAAACTGACCACAAATCCTCCACAATGTAAGATAGCCAGATAGGAATTTTGCATTTCTTTACAGTGAAGACGTTAAATACAAAATAATAATTAACTGGGGGCAGATAAATCTAGATGTATACTCAATGAATTTGTAAGGAAATTGCAAGTAATTGCATTTTTTTGTAAAAAATCACACAATAGCTATGTATTACACACTTTCTTCTACAGAACTGCAGGACAATTTTTAACTAAAGCTAAGAAAAGGAAAAATCACTTACCTTCACCTCAAGAGGGATGGAAAGCTGTCTCTTTGCTGCAGGATCTGCCCTTTTGTCGTGTATTTCTAGTGTCTAGTACAGTGGAGCCTTGCTCTATAACTGGAGCTGACAGGTGTGGCCCACTCATACAAGAGTATTAAATGTAGCAGCCACTCTTCTCTTCATGGACAGAAGAGAAAATATTAGGACTGTGAGAAATGGAAGCGTTCTGTTTCAACCAGTGTTTTGACATTTTGACAAAACAGTGTTTCGTTTCAACTTTTGTTCCCAGTCAAAATGGCTGTTCCATTTCATTCCATTGAAACGTTTTGCCATTTTGACCCTGTTTCAATGTTTCACTCATAGGATATAATAGGGAAGGATAAAAACAGGCCATAACCTTGTCATTTATGGCCAGATTTGGATGAAACTTGCAGAAATGTTCTAAGGGCATGATGTGTACCAGGTTTCAAGAAGATACGTGCAGGTGATTTGGAGAAACTGCACTCCAAATGCATGAGAGAAAAATTCATGTCACATGTATGTGTTAAGCCACAGTGGAGTCAAAACTGCAGGGATGGTAGCCCCTGTACAGGTCACAAAGCCTGCTAAGTTTCAAGGAGATAGGTACAGGGGGGTTGGGGAAACTGCACCCCAAAATCTTGAAGGTAAAACTTGTGTCACGTTATGTGTTAAGCCACAGCAGGGTCAAAACTGCAGGGGTGGTACCCCTGCTGCGGCCACAAAGCCTACCAAGTTTCAAGGAGGTAGGTGCAGGGGTTTGGGGAAATTGCACCTCAAGCTGCAGACAAGCAAAACTCGTGATGTGGGTGACACTGTGTATTAAGGCGCAGCAGGATGAAAACTGCAGGACTGCTAGCCCCTGCTGCAACCACAAAGCTTGCCAGCTGTCAAGGAGATAGGTGTAGGGGGGTTCTGGGGCCCTGCACCCCTACCTGCTCACAGGCAAAACTCATGTCATGGCTGCTTGTGCAACTGCTACCTCTCATCAGGCAGTAGGACTGAAAATCCCCCATTACTTGTTGCCAAGACTTGAAGGTAATCATAGTGTCATAGTATCATAGTATCTAGGGTCAGAAGGGGCCTAGAGCAGGCCATCTAGTCAGACCCCCCGCCAATGGCAGGAACGAGTGCCAGGATCACAGGACCCCAGCCAAGTATCTATCCAATCTACTCTTAAAGACGCCCAAGGTAGGAGCAAGAACAACTTCCCTAGGA
>JAGPOW010000229.1:34252428-34275387 GCA_030014935.1 Caiman crocodilus
CGTTTCTCCACCGTGCTAGCAAGAGGGGAGCTTCCCAGCCAGTATGTGTGCTGGGGGTTGCCTCTCCCCAGATGCATCACCCTGCACTTGTCCACGTTAGGTAATAATTGACCACAGTATGAATATGAGTCAGCAGTGTGATGTTGTAGCCAGCAGGTCCAACAATATGCTGTCAAGCATCAATTGATGCATCTCCAGCAAAATCATTGCAAAGAAGGCCTGCAGTAGTTTCCCCTGCCCCATGCCCCAAGGCAAACACAGTTGCACAAGCACCCATGATACCAGTTTTGCCTGTCAGCACACAGAGGCGCAGAACTCAGAACCCCTGCACCCATCTCCTTGAAACGTGGCAGGCTTTGTGGCCTCAGCAGGGGCTACCACCCCGGCAGTTTTGACCATGCTGTGGCTTAACACATACACATGCATGAGTTTTGCTTTCTGGATTTTGTGGTGCAGTTTCTCTGAACCTCCTGTACCTATCTCCTTGAAATATGGCAGGCTTTGTGGCCTCAGCAGGGGCTAGTATTCCTGTAGTTTTGGCCCTACTATGGCTTAACACAAACACAACACAAGTCTGGCTCTCAAGACTTTGGGTTACAGTTTCTCTGAACCCCCTGCACCTATCTTCTTGAAACTTGGCACACGTTATGCCCTCAGAAGGGGCTACCATTCATTTCTGCAAGTTTTATCCAAATCAAGCCAGAAATGACAAAGTTATAGACTGTCTCATTCTTCCCCATTATAGCCTATGGGCAAACATCAAAACAGTGTCAAACGGTGAAAATTTTTGTTTTGTTTTGTTTTGAGGTTGTCTTGACCATATCTGTTTCATTTTAATTTTGCTGTTTTCAACCTTGAAACAACGTCAAAACAAAACTGGTGGCAAAATTTCGCACAGCTGTAGAGAATATGTAGGCAAAGTGATTAGGTACTTTACAAACCTGTCTTGCTAAGTGAAGCAGATACGTCAGAGTCGTGGAGGGGAAGCCAGGTTACAGGGAAATATCTTTGTGTCTTGTGGAATTGTACTAGATCAGGTATGTTCTAATCTGATGTAAAAAAAAACCCCATGGAGATAATGGAGGTTCAGGGATATATCCCAAAACTCTTATTACAGTGGGCAAGGAAAATATCTTAATTTACTGAAATTAAAGAGAGAGATACCTCTGTAGAGTTCTGGTGACTGCAGTCAACGTGTCCATGCTACAGATGTAAAGGCAAACATCACATGTAGAAATGTGATGACCAGAATAAATGAATAAAAATGTAACAATAGACTGCAATGAAGATGACTTGAATGATTAACATTCTATTCAACGCAATTCAGTCTTGCAATTCGTAATGTTTCCATGGATACTGTTCTATGACATGTTGGGAAACCTTGTGCATTCCAATGACCCTCAGATCCACAATGGCAGGGGCTGTAAGTTATGATAGGGCCACCTATCACATAGCTCAAAGGGCAGGAACCAGATGAAAAGTCATTCATGGGTCCTCCAGTTTGGGTGTTGTACAATAAGATTATAGTTCATTCTGGTAAAGAAGTTACTATTGCAACATAGTACAGTCATCATTTCTGAAGAACAGCATGACAGACATGATGGAGCCTCCATTTTGCCATAAGCAAGGTCTGATGGTGTGGAAATGGCTCAGAATCAGAAGTCATAGCCAATACCCTAAGGGTTCTCCCTTACTCCTTTATCTTTTGCATTGGCCACTCTTAATATATATGCAATAAAATCATTTATGCTAACCACCATTCTGCTTTCCTTTCATAAAGAGCTACTAAATAACAACTGCATGATACAAACACACACTGATAACTTATCTGTCACCTAAATTTGCTCTGACTCTGAAGAGGTGTATATCTCAGAGGTTCCCAAACATTTTCTGACTGCATACCCCTTCCAGATTTACCAGCTGCCCGCATACACCTACCAACATGTGTGTTATATTTTAACCCTTCAAATGCCAGGTATTATTATAATGAAAATTAAATCTGCCATTACAAAATTTCTCCTGCATACCCCCCAGAGATGTGTATCTCAGTTTGGGAACCCCTGGTATATATAAGTCTATTGTTTTATACATGAAGATTATTTTTTACTCTTCCACACAAATTAGCAACCAATGGAATTAGTACAGATTCTGGTTCCAGTTAAATTCTATTGATGGTAATGACATAACTCCCACTGGGTGGGATTTTAAACAAGACCTGTCTCTAGAATTGGTAACACTCCTCTCCTGCCCCCACCCTCCCTCATGCTTTCCCCTCTCCCCCACACCTCCCTCCTCATGCTCTCTATCAGGGTTCATCTAAAGTGACCTGCTAGTTACACCTCTTCTCAGCAGTGGTTGCAAAACCTGCTTAAGAAGCTGCAGAACTAAATGGGCAGTTAGTTCTCACTGAGCTCTGTGCTGTCATACATACATTGCTAGCAGATTCCCAGCTAGCTAGTTTAAAGCTAGCTTGGGTACATCTACATGAATTGCAGTCATTGTAGTGACTGCCTACAGTGTAGACATTCCCCTGTTAGTGGTGCTGATTGACGGAGATGGTTGCTAGAGAATTTAGCGCATATGGGAGAACTCCCCACTGGTATGAAACTGGCTGAAATGTTCTATTTCCTCTTGTGGCTGCAGTCAACTCCAAGAGCACCACATAAGAGCACAGCAGGTATTCTGGGGCCTTTGTACATGCAACAAAATTGGCTTTTAAAGCAGCTTAAATGCCCTTTTGCACCACTTTAATGGCATTGCTGTTTGCACATTCAGCACCATATTCTGCTTAAAATGACTTTGTAACATAGCAAGACAAAACCTCTCCGTGGTGTTTTAGTTTGCTACGTAACAAAGTGCAATGGTGCACAGGGTGCTGGAAGCCGACATGCACAGGGAAGCTTGGGCTTAACAGACTTCCAGCAACCCATGCACTGTCCCTGGCACCAACACACCCAGACACCTTCCTGCCCTCATGCCACTCTGCCCCAGAGGCAAGCCAGCCATTCCCAGGTGGTCCCAGGTGGCTGGAATGTAGAGGAGAGGTATAGGGATGCTGGAGTTTACCTGCCTCTCTTGCAGCGGCGGAAGATGGGGGGGTGAACTGCTGGGTTTGGGTGGATGTTACACGGGGCTCCACCTCCCCTAAAACCTGTCCACTCTCCAACTGGATGGGCGCCAGCAATGGTGGTTCGGCCATGCTTGATCAACCTCATCTTGCCTCAAGGAAGTGCCCCACATCTGGGTGGGTTCTGTTGGCCCTTGTCAGGCTGCAACACCCCACTTCAATAAGTAGCCTTCCCATCTTAGTGATTGGCAGGCTACATGTGTGTAGGCTGGCGCCTACTTCAGCACCTCTGAGGAGGGTGCTTTTGATCTTAAGCCTCTTCTCTCTCTTTTTCTCAAAAGAAATTGACCCCTGGGGAGGATGGGGGTGTGGAAGTGCCTCCTTTCCCCCAGCCTCCTACGAGGCGGCTCAAACGCCTCCCCTGCTCGGCCTGCCGGCATTGAACTGGATGCGCTGCTCCTCTCTGCTGCAGGAGCCTCAGCACGTCTAGAGTACTCAACGCCAGCGTACTCCTTCTCTTTCTCCTCCTCTACCCGCTGGGTTCTGGTGGGGCTTTTAAATCTTCCCATGGCAGCCAGAACAGCTGCTATGATTGGCTCAGCTGTTCCCCACCTGGGGAATTTACAGTTGTAAATTTAAAGGGCTGCAATGCCGAGGACCAGCAAGTAATTCAGGCGTTTACGCTTAGTTTCCGGGTTAGCCATTGCAGGGGGGTGTGATCTGTCACTACCAGGAATTCTCATCCCATCAGGTAATACTTAAAATACTCTATTGCCCAGCATATTGCCAGGCACTCCCTCTCAACCATGGTATACCTGGTCTCGGTGCGGCTAAGCTTACAACTGGCGAAGGTGATCGGGCGCTCTTCTTCCCCATATCTTTTAAGTAATACTGCCCCTAGGGCACTGCCTGATGCATCCATCTGGAATACAAAAGGGGCACCAACATTAGGGGTATGCACTATGACATCACGATGCATCGCCTCCTTTAGTTCCTTGAAGCTCTTTCTCATGTCTTTCTCATTTCTGGCATCCATTTCAGCAGCACTGCTGGCCCCCCTTCCAGAGTATCTGTGAGGGATGCGGAGAGGCTTACAAAATGCGGTATGAACCGTCAGTAATAATTAATGAGTCCCAAGAAGGAGCAATAGCTGTTGACGGGTTTGTGGATCCTGAAATTGTCATATGGCTTCGATCTTGTCTGTCAGGGGGCATATTGTTCCCCTGTCTACCCAAAACCCTACGTATGCCATTTCTCATCCTGCTAACTTGCATTTCTTGGGATTAGCAGTCAACCCTGCTGCTTGGAGTTCTCTCAGTTCTTTAAGGTGTTGGTGCCACATAGGAGTGAAAATAATGATATTTTCTATATATGCTGCCACATACGATGTGTGCGGTGCAACTAGGGTGTCCATCAGCCTCTGGAAGGTGGCCGCTACACCATTCAGACCAAAGGGCATCTGTATAAACTCAAATAACCCACAAGCAGTCCTGAAAGCAGCCTTGGCACTATCTTCAGGATGCATCAGGATTTGCCAGTACCCTTTGACAAGGTCAATGGTAGATACGCACCGGGCTTCACCGATCCTTTCAATGAGGTAGGTAATGTGCGGCATAGGGAAGACTTCGAAGGTCGTCAAGGCATTTAGTTTCCTGAAGTCTATACACAGACTCAGTGACCTGTCAGGTTTGGCCACCAGAACAATGAGGCTAAGTCAAGGGCTCCAGGATGGTCATATAATTCCCTGTCTTTGCATTTTTTTATCTCCTGTCGTATTTCCTGCTGCCAACACTGGGGTATTGGCCTCTACCTTTCCATAATGAGTGCACCACAGGGAGTTCTAATCTCATGTTCAATTCCCCTCACTCATCCCAGGGCTTCTTGGAATACTGCCCGGAAGGCCTCTATTAAGTCCAACAACTCCTGTTGTTGCTGGCTATCCAGCCCTGGCTATTCTCCCATTTGCACTGACTCCTTCCCTGCAGATTAACACAGGACGGGGCAGTCCCAGTTCTTCTCTCACCTCCTCTTCTTGCACCAGCCAGCCTTGTTCAGTCATCCACTCCTTAAAAAGGTTCATATGATAAATTTGGCATTCCCAGCGGTGGCCTGGCTTGAGCAATTCATAATCCACCAGCCCCACTTGACGAACTACTCTAAATGGCCCTTGCCACATTGCTTGCTCGAAGACACCAGGAGCAAAACCAAAACCATATATCCTGGCTGGAAGATCCGGGTTCTTGTCTTCTTATTATTTTGGGCCTCCTGTTGCTCTTGGGTGGCCCTCAAATTTTGGCCGGCAATCCATTAGACCTTGTTGATTCGATCCTGCAATTCTTGGCGATATCTTTCTGCAGGTATTCCTAACCCTACCAGTCATTCCCATTCTTCTCTGATGACCTATTACAGCCCCCTTGGGTTGTGGTCGTATACTAACTGGAATGGGGAATACTGCATCGACTCTTGGGGGGCGTCCCTCAAGGCAAACAGCAATGGCATTAAGATGGTATCCCACCTCCGGGGGTCTTCCTGTGAGCACCACCTGAGCAACCATTTAAATCATCCCATGTAATCTTTCCACTAGACCGTTCGTCTGGGGATGGTACACTGATTTCTTCAACTGGGTGATGTCAAGGGTTTTACACAGAGTTTTTATCATGCCAGACATGAAATTTGTCCCCTGCTCGGTGAGTATTTCACACAGTATGCCGACCCATGCTATCCATTAAGTAATTATTCTGCTACTTGCATCACTGTAATTAACCTGAGTGGGACTGCCTCCAGGAACCAGGTGGCACAATCCACTAAAACTAATATATATTGATAACCGTTGTGTGACCTCAGAAGGGGACCTACTATGTCTAGCGCAATTCTGGAGAACAGAGTCTCTATTATTGGCATGGGGCACAACAGTGCCCTGTGTGGCCTCCACTCCTGGGCCCTTTGGCACTCCAGGCAAGCGACCCCCCATCTTTCCATGTCCTCTTGTAGACGTGGCCAAAAGAATTCTCGGACCAGCCTTGCCCAAGTCTTGGTCATCCTAAAGGGCCTCCCACTGGGGAGTCATGAGCCAATCTCCAAATGGAGTGGCGGAGTGAAGACAGGACCACTAACTGTCTCCCTTTCAATGTGCCCTCCTTGCTCTGTTGGACCCAATATAATAACCCCCCCGATTACCTCAAAGTCAGAATGACTCCGCAAATGTTCCTTCCCTGGAGTCTTCGGTCCATAGCTGCTGGAGTTCCAGGTCTTCTTGTTGGGCCTTACAGAATTGTGCTGCGCTAATCACCTGCTCCAAGTTAATACTGCCCGATGCCACTTCCATCTGGTGAGGTGGGTTCTCACCATCCCAGCCTTCTCCCCTTCAGATCCACTTCCTTTCTCCTTCTGTAGCTCGTACCCATTCAAGCACCATGTAGAACAGTTCCCATTCTCTTCTGAGGATCATTTCACAGGCTAAGGCAGGTGTCAATCTGAACGCAGTTCGCCACAGAACTCCATCACCCTAAAAGGCAGATAACAACTCTGAAAATGCATCTCACTGCTCAGTAAACATGTCACCATCAGGGGTCCGGCCTCTTTCCCCCCTGTCCACAGAGCAAGATCTGCTCGGAGTAGCGACTGGGAACATCTTGTATCCAGGGTTGCTCTGACTGCCTTGCCCCCGATCCAAGTAGTCACCACGGGGCGATTCCATCCTCCCTCCTGTGCACCGAGCCCAAAACTACAGTCCATGGGCTCTCCCTTCTCCTTCTCTTTTCCCCTCTCGCAGGGCAGAGTGTATACAACCAGTTCACAGCCCAGCTTGCTTATGCCCAGACCGCATTCCCGGGAGATGCGTCCAGTTCATCCACACCAATAGCACACAACACTTTTTGATGCCCCTCTTCATGGACTTGTCCACCTTTCCCCTTCACTAGCTGGGGCCCAGGGACCTCACCTATACAGTCTTTCATTGTCTGAGTTTGCAAAGGCCTCAGCCAGGCAGAGGGCCTCCTCGCTGGTCCAAGGTTGGTGTCTCCATACCCACCTCTGGCTGTCTTCTTCAAGGTCCCAGAGAAACTGTTCTAATGGACCTAGTCTAACACCCCACCTGGTTGAACTGGCCGGCCGGTAGCCATTTATTAAGTGCATCCCAAAGAGACTGCAACAAGCCACAGGGCCACCTAGCTTCTTTTGGTTTCCATGCTCAAAATGCCTGTCTGTAACTTTCCAGGGAAATCTCTAGCTTATACAGGATCACCACCTTGACCACATCATAATCTCAGGCGTCCTCCCTCGACAGGGCCTGGTAGGCAGCTTGGGCCTGATCTATCACTAAGGTGCCTAGTTGTTGGCCCTACTGACTGTGATCCAACCCCCTCTGGATAGCAGTCCTCTCAAATGCTTCTACGTATGCCTTGGGATCATCTGCCCATATCCTATGCGGTATCTTAAATAGGGCAGCATTATGCTCCATCCATTCTTGCTGGTGTGCCCCTTGTAACTGTTGCACCTCCAGCACTTGCCCTATAGCCTGAATAGCCTGTATTAGTAGCTCTGCATGAGCCATCGCTGGTGGTTGCATCCTGGCTTGCCCGAGTCAGGATCTCTGTCCCACTAATGCCTAGAGATTCCCGGCCAATGCACCACTGTGATGGAAGGTGCCTTAAGTGAGGGTTCCCTGAGTGATGCACTATCCATCTGGCATGGGTTCCCTCCCCTCAACTCTCCTGCCACAACCTGGTGTTATTATATAATAAGAGGGTTCAGTGGAGATCTTCTTCCTGGGGGGGGACCCCCAGGGAAGGCAGTACTCAAGGTTCGGGTGCGATGTTCCACAGGGCTCCACCTCCCCTAAACCTGTCCACTTGCCAACCGGATGGGTACTACCAATGGTGGTTCAGCTATGCTTGATTGACCTCAGCTTGCCTCAAGGGGGGGCCCCACATCCAGGTGGGTTCTGTTGACACTTGTCAGGCTGTCTCCACCGCACCCCACTTCGATGAGTAGCCTTCCTGTCTTAGCGATTGGCAGGCTGTATGTGTGTAGGCTGGTGCCTACTTCAGCACCTCTGAGGAGGGTGCTTTTGATCTTAAGCCTCTTCTCTCTCTTTTTTTTCTCAAAAGAAATTGATCTCTGGGGAAGATGGGATGTGGAAGCGCCTCCTTTTCCCCAGCCTCCTACAGGGGGCTCAAACGCCTCCCCTGCTCTGTCCGCCAGCATTGAACTGGATTCGCTGCTCCTCTCTGCTGCAAAAGCCTCAGCGCGTCTGGCATGCTCGACACCAGTGTACTACTTCTCCTCTTTCTCCTCAATCCCCTGGGTTCTGGTGGGACTTTTAAATCTTCCTGCAACAGCCAGAATGGCTGTCGTGATTGGCTCAGCTTTTCCCCACACAGGGACCAGCTGATTAAACAGCTGGTAATGGCTGGGCCTGCCTGGCTGACTTACCCTGGGCACCCAAGCACGACCCCCAATCTAAGGCTGGGCAGCACACAACCCCCCTGGGACAGAGCATCTTATCTCAGAAATATTGCAAACTCTAACAAAAAAGCTCTTTCTCTTGACTCTGTAGGATCTGCAGCTGCACATGGGGGAGAAGCACCAATTGGCAGCTGAGATACACCATCAGGGTCACCATCAGCCTTGGCTGGGGCCCCATGGATGTGTCAGTTCTGACAGCACAGAACACAGGACCAGATCCAGCTGCTGGACCAGCTGGTTGCTGTGATCAAGGAGCACCTGGCAGACTTGCAGGCCTGGTGTGTCAAGGATGTTGCTTGCAAGAAGGTGAGGGACCACAGTAAGAAGGCAAGGGACCAGGCAGACCAGAAGTTCTGGGGGAAGGGTCCTGCCCCGCAGGAGAGGCTGTCCTGGTGACCAGTGCAGCAGAGGTTACAGAGGAAGACCACTGGGTGCTGGATGCCGGTTCATGTGGCTGCGGTTCCTATGCCGGCTGCAGCCCAGGAGGTAATTTTCCTCCACAGGAGGGCTGTTTGTGGGACCCTCTCTGGAGAGTACTGTGCCTTGAGTATGCCCCCACTGAGAGTGTCCCAGGCGTGCCATGAGGAGCTGTTTGTGTGGACTGAGGGGTGCCTGACACACTACATCCTGTTGCTGATTGGCATGGTACCTCAGGCACACCTGAGAACCTGGCATGTGGCCATGAGGTTCAGCCATGCAAAGAGGTAGCCCACCCTGCCCCGTAACCTCTGCCACTGCCTGAAGGGCTACCTGTGACTGTGCTACACATCCAGCTGAGAAGGACATTGCTGCAGGCATCAATCTGTTCCTCAGTGTCTGAGAGACCTGTGCCTACCTGGCTGAGGAAGCAAAGGCTGCTCAGTAGAGTTTTGCACTGTCTTCTACCTCCCTGAGTGCTGTGTGGGGGCACTCCAGGGGCCAAGAGGAGCAGAGGCAGGCCAAGCAGGGATCAGGGCAGGGAGGGCCCTACCCACAGCATGGGGCTTACCAGGTAGCTGTGGCAGGTTTGTCAGTGGCTTTAGTCCCTGCTGACAGCAAGGGCCTGTGACTCCCAGTGGTGTCCTGAGGTGCAGGAGCACGGTGTCTGGATGTCTGGGTAGGGGCCCCCTCTGGGGAGCACCTGGAGCTGCTGGCAGCCAGCAGTGGCATGGCCAGACTGGCCTTCTGGGTCAGGCTGAGCATATGGGTCTGGTGGGGCAGGCACTGGCCTTGGCTTCCAAAGCTTCTAGAGGCCAGGGGCAGGGAGTAGGGCAGTATGGGCTTCTGGCAGGCTGAGAGGCCCTCATCTGGTGAAGCACAGGTGCCAGGCTGCAGCGGAGGTTCAGGCAGGCCACCTGTACTCAAGTGAAGGCACAAGTCAGGCCAGGGTCTTGAGGCACAAGGATGTAATCCAACTGCCCCATAAAGGGTAGTCTCCAACCAGTGGTTGTGGTCAGTGACTGTGACCCGTTACCTTGACTTTTATCCAGCATCGGCGCACCAGCCAGTCATGTCCACACTCCTGCATGTGGCCTGACATGCCCTCGTACCATGTGTGTATTGGAGCACCCACTCCACACAAACTGGCTGGGGACCCTGGCATCTTTCCACAGCACAACAAGGTCTGTGGTTTCTTCCTGGGACAAGTTATGGCCCTGGGAGACAGTATGTGGTGTGGCTTAATGGCTGGCTGGCCCTCTGTATGGCAGTGCCTGTGCTGATGGGTCTGAGCATGTGTGTGCAGCACCCAGCACAGGGGCACAGCACAGGACAGGCAGGGGCATAGCGAAAGTGTTCCAGGGACCAGTGGTGGGGTCTGGGCAGGATGCTGCAGGTGGCCTGAAGGCAACTGGAGCAGAACCCAGTGGCCAGAGGCTGGCTGCCACTCCAAGGTGCTGCCAGGCCTGGTAGGTACCAGCAGTACCCAGCTTGGTGCAATGCTATGGGCCTGGCAGCCACGTGACAACATGGTGCCAGACAACAGCGGTGTGGTGTCGGCAGGCTGCTGTGGCAGACCTGGGGCCTCTGCTGGAACATATGGTAGCCAGAGGTTGGCTGCAGGTGGCTCAGGGCACCAAAGTCCCCGCAGGCTTTTAAGGGCCTGGGGCTGGGCAGGCAAAGAACTGTTTCAGCCCCAGGGATGGAAAAACTCCCAGCCCTGAGGCCCTGAGGCTAAGCTGCAGGAGGCCCCCTGGTGGTGGGGCTGACTGGGAGCAAATTTGCTTCTGGTCAGTATCTACACATGCATTACTGCACAGTAACTAATTTATACCCACTTATAACTATCCTGAACCACCTATGGCAGTGTTGAAGTTTAGAGCTGATCCTAAACAATGACTTGTGGAACCGCAAGAAATTCCCTGTGGCTTGCACTCTCACCTTTGTCTAGCCACTTTTCAAGGCAACTGGGAATACTAAGACAAGTCAAACAGAACAGTGTCAGCATTCAACATTCCCAGATACAGGGCAAGCCACAACAAGGTCAAGTGGATATTTTTACTAATGGATGAATTAAAGTCTGGCACAGATTTACACTATACCAAATGGGATGTGGCTAAGTAGCCCCTTCTCTCAATTTTTCTTTCCTTTACTAACCCCAACCCAGGTTGCCTTCATCTGAAAAAACTGAAAACGCAAAATACTGCTATGATTATATAAAGGAAGGAGAGAGACAGTGGTGTGCATTTGTTATGATGACTACTTCTGACTTCACATCTCCCCTCCTGGGGAGGTACTAACCTCTCTCGGTACAAATTTAACCGTATTAAGCTAGAAAATTTCTAATTAAAAGGCTATCTAATTAAGAAAATTAATATACGCATGCTTTCTTTTCAAGTGGCTTCCTACAGTCTCCTCCTTCCCCACCAAGGGGAAAATTAAAACGGAAACATCAGAGCCTCTATTTTCATCCCAACACTTTTATTCATCCTATAACTATGTATCACCATTCTCTCAAGTGAAAATGGAAATCCAGTTTGGAAACAGATGCATGTCTTGTCACTGTATCATTAGGAGTGTGTGGTGGAGATGAGGAGTATAACATGGTGATCACATAATTAAACTATTTAATTTACAAAGGTTGACACTTAAAAACAACTAGGGCCATTCTTGCCTTGTATCCTTGGGGCCAGAAGCTGAGGAGGGAGCTGGGCACACCTGAGCCCCTGCATGCACATGTGCCCCCTTACTTGATTGGAGGCATCGGCAGCAGAGGCAGCAGTAGGGGCAGCATCAGCTGATCACCCTAAGGTACGTGGGGGAAGAGGGAACCGGCGCAGAGGAGCCGGAGCCAGTGGGGAAGCCCCTGGGTCACTTTTTGCTGAGCCGGCAGGGAGCCATGCTCCCAAGCCATGTGCGCAAACAGATTGTGCAAACAGGGGGTGGGCTAGGGGTAAATTGCCCCCCACAGCTAGGGAGCACCCCCAGGGCTGACCTGTGGGGTGCAGGCTATGGCGACACCCAATTCCCCCCAGCAGGGGAATGGAGGGGGCAGGGCTGCTGGCACACTGCTGGAAGCCCAGAGTGCCTGATTGGCTGTTAGGGCAACCACGGGAAATTCAAACCACAACCTTTAAAAGCCATGGTTTGACACAGCGTTTAAGAGGAGGGAGCCAGGTACACCTGAGCACCTGCACGCATGTGTGCCCCCTTACTAGATAGGAGGCAGCAGCAGCGGAGGCAGCAACAGAGGCAGCAGTGGGGGCAGCAGCAGCTGATCCCCCTAAGGTAAGTGGGGCAGAGAGAATTGACACAGCAGAGCCTGATCCAGTGGGAAGCCCCCCCAGGTCCCTTTTTGCTGAGCCAGCAGGGAGCCACGTTCTCAAGCTGCGCGCGTGAACAAAGCATGCAAATGGGTGCACTCTGTAAGAGTGCACTAGCATTTGCACCAGCATTCACACAGGCAGGCAAGCAGGAAGGGCCAGAAAGGGGACTCTAGCAAGGCTAGAGCGAAGGCACCACACAAAAATATAAATAAATAGAAATTTATAAAATGGTGTTGATGTGGAGTGCTGCTAGGGCCCCTGTCCGGGGGGTGCCGCCTACCCAGGGCTTGTCTGAGGCCTCCATGCAGATGGAGCCCACGGGAGAGATGTCATCCCCCTGTCCCCCAGTCTGTGGCGATGCCCAGCAGGGCCAGGGAGGCAGGGAATGGGGGACCCTACGCCTATCCTACAGATGTCTGTATTAGGGCCCTGGAGGTGCAGGTGAAGGAGCTACAGGAGGAGGTTAGCAGTCTGAAGGGAATCAGGGAGGCAAAGGATGAAATCGATGGGTATTTTCTCTTCCTGCAGGCCATGCATCCAAGGGAGAAGGACTCCGGGAGGTGCCCTCCACATCACAGTGGCAGATGCCACTGTGCCCTGCACAGCTACACAGTGGCAGATGGTCCCCTCCAGAGCCAGGGCTGCTCACAGCAGAGCAGAGCCTGTTCCTCCAGTCAGGCTGGAGAACAGGTACAAGGCCCTGGCAACACTGCAGGAGAAGGAAAGAGAGGAGGAAACCTCCAGAGAGGAGGCCACTCCACACTTTGAAGAGGCTGAAGGAGCTAAGTAAACCCAGAGGAAGAAATGTCAAGTGCTTATCATAGGCAACTCCATCCTGAGAAGTACAGAGGGTCCCACCTGTCGCCAGGCCCCATGAACACACAAGGTCTACTGTCTGCCCAAGCAAAGATTCTGGATTTGCCGGGGATACTCCCAGCCATTATTTGTCCCGCTGATTACTACCCCATGGTCCTAACCCATGTGGGCACTAAAGATGCGGCCAGGAGAAGCCATGATCACCTGATGACAAACTACTATGGTCTGAGGGGCATGCTGAAGGAGATAGGGGTACAGGTGGTATTCTCTTCTGTCCTACCAGTGAGCAGACATGGAAGATGACACAAAACCTGCATCAGAGAGGTCAACTTGTGACTTCAGAAATGGTGTCTCAAGGCGGGCTTCGGCTTCTTAGACAATGACCCGCACACCAGGACGAGAGACATGCTCGGGTGAGATGGGCTTCACCTTTCCCCTAAAAGAAAACAGGTGTTCTCTTCTAGGTTGGCGGCTCTCCTCCAGCAGGATTTAAACTAGGCTCGTTGGGGGAAGGGGAAGATGAGGGTGAGGGAAGCCTTGGACCACTAAACCAAGTATCACCCACAAGAACAGCCCAGCCTAGACCAACAACGAGAAGAAAAAATACTCAGGTAAGCAACAGAGGCCTGGGTAGTACTGGGATTGGGGGGGGCAATGCATGCATCTTCAGGAGGCCTCAAGTGCCTCTACACTAACGCTTGTAGTAGGGGGAATAAGCAGGAGGAACTTACCCTTCTGATAGCTAACACCAACCCAGACATAGTGGGGCTCACCAAAATGTGGTGGGACGCAACGCATGCCTGGGCGATGAATATCAAGGGCTATACGCTATACAAAGTTTCATAGTTCGGTAGTTGGTAGGGTCGGAAGGGACCCAAGCAGATCATCAAGTCTGACCCCTTGCCATGGCAGGAAAAAGTACTGATGTCAAGCGACCCCAGCGAGGTGTTCATCTAACCTCCTCTTAAAGACCCCCAGGGTAGGAGCCAGCAGCACTTCTCTAAGAAGTGGTTCCATATCCTAGATGCCCTGACAGTGAAGTAGCACCTCCTGATGTCTAACCTAAATCTACCGTCTGCCAGCTTGTGACCATTATTTCTAGTCACTCCTTGTAGTGCTCGGGGGAACACGGACTCCCCCAGTGCCTGCTGGTCTCCTCTGAATAGTTTGTAACAGGCCACTAGATCCCCCCTCAGCCTTCTCTTGTGGAGGCTGAACAAGTTCAGGTCCCTTAGCCTCTCCTCATAGGGCCTGCCCTGCTGCTGCCTGATCATGCAGGTGGCCCTCCCTGGAGCTTCTCAATGCTGTCAACATCCCTCCTGAAGTGCGGTGCCCAGAACTGGATCCAGTACTCCAACTGCGGCCTGACCACTGCCACACAGAGGGGGAGGATCACCTTCTTGGACCTGCTTGAGATGCATCTGTGGATGTATTCATTTTGGCATCAATAATGACTCCAAGATCCTTTTCTGCCTCTGCACTGACAAGAAGGGAGTTCCCCAGCCTGTAGGTATGCTGCTGGTTCTTCCTCTCCAGGTACAGCACCTTGTACTTATCAGTGTTGAAACCTATCCTGTTCTTATCTGCCCACCCCTGTAACTTGTCCAGGTCCAATTGCAGCCTATTCCTCCCTTCTAGCATGCCCACATCCCCACACATCTTAGTGTCATCAGCAAATTTGAATCGGGTGCTTTTTACCCCCTCGTGCAAGTCACTGATGAAGATGTTGAACAGGGTGGGTCTGAGGACTGAGCCCTGGGGGACCCCACTGCCCACATCTCTCCAGGTCAAAAATGTCCCATCCACCACTATTCTCTGGGTGTGACCCTCCAGCCAACTAGTGACCCATTTGACTATGTAGGTGTGGATGCCATCGTCCCCTAGTTTTTTAATGAGGATGGGGTAAGAGAAAGTGTTGAAGGCCTTCCTTAAGTCCAGAAAGACTATGTCCACTGCTACCCCTGTGTCTAAGGATTTGGTGACCTGGTCATAGAAGGCCACCAGGTTGGTCTGACAGCACCAGTCCCTAATGAACCCATGTTGATTGCCCCGAAGCACAACCTCCCCTGCAGGCCCCTCATGGACATACACCAGGATAATTCTCTCAAAAAGCTTACCCAGAATTGAGGTAAGACTAACTGGCCTATAGTTCCCTTTGTCCTCCTTCCTCCCTTTTTTGAATATGGGAACCACACTGGCCCTTTTCCAGTCCTCTGGCACCACACCAGAGCACCATGAGTGCTCGTAAAGCCGTGCCAGGGGTCCTGCAATGACCTCTGCTAGTTCCCTCAGCACTCTGGGGTGAAGGTTGTCAGGGGGGATAGGACAGGGAGCAAAGGTAGGGTTGCAGTGCTTTACATCAAGGAGAAATACACATCCCCAATGAGTAGCACTGGGTCAGAGGAGGGGCACACTGAAGTGCTCTGGGTTAGAATACAAGGAGGTTGAGGGGAAAGGAGGCAGTGCGGGTCTACTACGGAGCACCCAACCAAGGACAAGGGCTAGACCAGGAATTCTTAAGCCAGCTCATGGAGGCAGTTAGGTCAAAGGACATAGTCATCTGGGTGACCTGAACTTGCCAGACATCTGCTGGGAAGAGCAGTCATCCAGGTCTGACCACTCATGTAGGTTCCTAGCCAAGATACAGGACTTCCATCTAACTCAGGAGGTGCACAGCCCCACTAGGGGAGATGCCTCATTGGATCTGATCCTGGCCACAGGCAATGACTTGGTGAGGGGTCTGCGGGTGCTCGACTACCTGTGTGACAGCAATCATCGGCTGCTGGAATTCGCCATCCAGCACAAGGTGGCAATGGCCTGCAGCAAGGCAGCAGCCCTGGACTTCAGGAGGGCAGATTTCAATGAGGTAAGGAGAACAGCTAGGGAGACACTGAGGTCCCGGAGGGGAGGGAAGTTGGGTGTCCAAGAATAGTGGTTGTTCCTTAAGGAGATGATCCTTCAAGCCCAAAGGAAGGTAATCCCAACACAGATCAAAGGGGGCAAGAGGGCACAAAAGCCCCCATGGCTCACTAAAAGCATCCGGGAACATCTCCTAGCTAAAAAGGAGGCTTACGTCCAATGGAAGAGAGTGGCCATCGCCAGGGAGGACTATACCTCTGTTGCTCGGGACTGTAGGGGAGCGGTCAGGAAGGCCAAAGTGGAGATGAAACTGGAACTCACAACCCAGATCAAGGACAACAAGAAGTCCTTTTTTAAATATATAGGGGGTAAAAAGAAGGTACCGGGTAACATGGGGCCTCTGCAGGACACGCTAGGAAATCTGGTCATCACACCAGACAGCAAAGCTAACCTATTTAACAATTTCTTTGCTTCCATTTTTCTGAGCAGGGACCAGGTCATCCCCCCCACTGGGACCCCCTCGTAGGCCCCAGGGGAGGTGCACCCAGACCTAGGGTCAGAGGACCTAGTCAGGGAACTTCTAGAGGGACTGGATGTATTTAAATCAGCAGGTCCTGATGATCTCCACCCCGGATTACTGAGGGAATTAGCAGAGGTTATTGCAGGACCCCTGGCACAGTTTTACGAGCACTCATGGTGCTCTGGTGAAGTGCCAGAGGACTGGAAAAGGGCCAATGTGGTCCCCATTTTCAAAAAAGGGAGGAAGGTTGACCCAGGAAACTATAGGCCTGTTAGTCTTACCTCGGTCCTGGGTAAGCTTTTTGAGAGAATTATCCTGGTGCATGTCGGTGAGGGGCCAGCAGGGAAGATTATGCTTACGGGCAACCAACATAGGTTCATTAGAGGCAGGTCCTGTCAGACCAATCTGATGGCCTTCTATGACCAGGTCACAAAATCCTTAGATGCAGGTGTTGCAATGGTCATAGTCTTTCTGGACTTTAGGAAGGCCTTCAACACTGCCTCTCACCCCATTCTTATTAAAAAACTAGGAGAATGTGGTGTCAATACCTACACAATCAGATGGGTTACTAATTGGCTGGAGGGCCACACCCAGAGAGTGCTGGTGGACAGGTCTTATTCAACCTGGAGGGATGTGGGCAGTGGGGTCCCCCAGGGCTTGGTCCTCAGGCCCACACTGCTCAACATCTTCATTAGCAACTTGGACAAGGGGGTTAAAAAGCACTCTGTTCAAATTCATGGATGACACTGAGATGTGGGGAGAAGTGGACATGCTAGAAGGGAGGAATAGGCTGCAATCGAATCTGGGCAGGTTACAAGGGTGGGCAGATAAGAACAGGGTGGGTTTCAACACTGACAAGAGCAGGGTACTGCATCTGGGGAGGAAGAACCTGCGGCATACCTACAGGCTGGGAAATTTCCTTCTCGTCAGTGCAGAGGCAGAAAAGGATCTTGGAGTTATCATTGATGCCAAAATGAACATGGGCCGACAATGTGGGGATGTGGTCAGGAAGGTCAACTGTACCTTGTCATGCATCCATAGACACATCTCAAGCAGGTCCAAGAAGGTGATCCTTCCCCTCTATGTGGCAGTGGCCAGGCTGCAGTTGGAGTACTGCATCCAGTTCTGGGCGGCGCACTGCAGGAGGGATGTAGATAACATGGAGAGGGTCCAGAGGAGGCCACCCGCATGATCATGGGCCAGCAGGGCAGGCCCTACAAAAAGAGGCCAAAGGACCTGAACCTGTTCAGCCTCCACAAGAGAAGGCTGAGTGGGGATCCAATGGCCATTTACAAACTAGTCAGGGGGGACCACCAGGCATTGGGAGAGTCCCTGTTCCCCCAAGCACTACCAGGAGTGACTAGAAATAACGGTCACAAGCTGGCAGAGGGTAGATTCAGCTTAGTCAGCAGGAGGCACTACTTGACTGTCAGGGCGGCTAGGATCTGGAACCAACTTCTTAGCAAAATAGTGCTGGCTCCTACCCTGAGGGTCTTTAAAAGGAGGCTGGATGAACACCTTGCTGGGTCCGTTTGACCCCAGTACTCTTCGCTGCCGTGGCAAGGGGTCAGACTTGATGAACTGCTTGGGTCCCTTCCAAGCCTCCCCTACCATTTGTGAAAGAATGTAGATTGCTTACCTACATCATTTTGAAGGATGGTAACATGGGACATAGAATGCCCTATTCAGTGGTTCGCAACTCTTTTTAGACTCAATGAACCCTTTGGAAAATGCTGTCCATGTAGTTTTTAGGTTTCACTTGTTTTTTGGCTATGGAAAAGTAATGGAGCAATTCTATTTCAAAGAACACACCTCAGAGTGGCACTCTTGATTCCTATTTGAAATGTCTGGGTTATCGTGTAGGTTTTCACACCCAACAGCACTGATATTGTACAACTCCCCACGAGACCCTTAGAAGGGTCTCACTGCATCCTAAAGTACCAAGGCACCCCAGGTGAGAATTGCTGCCCCAATCTAGCATGCCCTTACTCACAAAAGGAGTTTAGTTTTCTAATGGGAATTTTCTTACTGATGTCAGCTAGGGCTTTCACGCATGTAAAACTAATTTGCGTGAGAGAGGACTCACTCTTTAGCACTGATCTGAATCGCAGCATGCTTATGATACATCCCTGACTGTTGCTAGTTTTGGCACAAGACACCTCCCTCTAAAGCACAAGCTATTCCATTTCGAAAACGCCAGCTTCATGTCTCGGACGACAGGAGACTTTCTGGAATTTCCCCAACAGTAACAACTTAGGAATCAGTAGTTTGCTTCAGACATTCTGAACAGCCTGTCAGGCATAAAATCCAGCGTATTCATGTGACTAGCCATTATTCATGTGGACAATCCTAAAACAATGCTTAATTTACAGTCGCACTCCATTAAGTGACTATGTACAAATTACTATTTCTTACTTTCTTCATGTGCTCCACGTATTTAGTTAAAGTAATATCTCATGATGTTAGTAACAAAAAGTCCAATCCTGCCTGCACTGGATCTAGGCACGCAGATTGCTGTGTACACAGTCACTTGGGTCACGTCCAAATGAGCATGGCCATGCAGTATGTGGGTATTCAGGGGTCAAAAAACCCACGGGGAGGGGGAAATGAAGTGGTGCATGCACCCAAGGTTAATAGCCTGCTGAATTTCACCCAGTCTGACAATTGTTTGAATTAATTTACAGGCAGTTTTTACATAAAATCCCTCCTGATGAAGAAGAAAAATGGTGAATGGGATTGCCAGACTTAAAAAACAAACAAACCCAAAACCCCAGAACACTTTGGGTGTTTTCAAATCTCCCTTTACTTTCAGCAGTAGCAGCTCTGAGGTTCATATGGACTCCCTTCACTCTGTATCAAATCTTCTGCATTCTTTTCATTATAGGACAATGTGCCAAGGCCTCTTGGGAAATAAAAATCCCCTCTCCAGTTTTGCCAATAGCATAACCAAAAGTGTAATTAAAACTATGATGTTAGTCTTATAATGAACCTGTGGATTTGGTGTTTGGAACTTGCATGACTTAATTTATAGGAATGGAAGTCACTGTAAGAGTTAGTTTACAGGAAAAAATTAATGAACAGGTATTTGTGAACGAGTCCATTGAAGTATAATATTATAATCAGATTATTATAATCAGACTAGTTAGATTTGGATTGCTCGTAAAATAAAGACATACCGCAGTAGAAGGACACATATTTAAATCAAGTACATCACTGAATAAACTAGAGCTAGAGCCAAAGCTGCACTCTGCTGCCAGGTGGGCTCCTCATGGCAGGATCACCACTGCTGCAGCCCCGGAAAGTTCCCAGGACCCCAGTGCTGGCCCCAGGCTCCTGTACCCCAGCCAGAGTAACTCGCTGCATGCCAGAGGGTGTGCTAGCAGCAGCACAAGGTGCACCACTGCTAGCTGTCCCAGGGAACCAAATGTCTATGCACGTATGGACATGGCCATGGACTTCACTGGTCATGTGAGAAGCTGCAAAAGTCTACTTGCATGGATCCAACTGCTGGATTGGGGTCTAAGTATTTTTTGCTGGGTGTTTTTTTTACTGCTAGCTTAGCAGGGGCAATATAGCTAAAAGGAAAGGAACTAGAGTTTATTCCTTCTTGTGCATCATCTTCTTCATCATCATTGTTCACTAGTTCCAATTAGTCACATTTGGCCAAACCTTTTTCCTGGCAATGATGCACACAAAGTTTTAGGGAACCCAGCTTGAATCTCAACTTTGCTATTCAGTTTCTGGGGATAGTACGTGAGGGACAATACTTACTTTAAAAAGTGAGCGCATTTCTGGACACAATTCATAAGACTGCCTAGTGTTCTTTGTCTGTTTGCTTTGCTGAGTAAAGCTAAATTCTAAGTTTTAAAATGAAGACCCACACATGGAGGCTTGTTTAAATAAAACAAACATCATGCTATTTTACTAGAGGATCAGGTCCTACAGCTCTTCCTGAGACAAAACAATGATATGATTTCCTACCAGTATTATGCTATTCTGATTAATAGAGACCTTTGAAATAATATGGGGCACATCATCCCTTTTAGGCAAAAAAAAAGATGAACAAAAAAACCCAACAATACATGTAACCTTCCCCATAAGGTCAAATTTAAGTATGGACAGTCTAACAAAGTGCTTTGACCTCTTGACCTGAATGCTGTAGAGTTTGTTAGCTGCAGATTAGGCTGATACAAACAGGCATTTCCTGGTAGTGTCTGGGCTACCTCACTCACATAGGTTAGAGTTGTTCAAATGTATGTGTTTGTACAAATGTAGGCAACTAACCTATAACCCAGGCTTGCTAATAGACTTGCAGAGAATAGTGCAATCTCCTGTCATGAGAGGAGGCAGCAACCATATAGTGGTAAGAGCGTGCTTATACTACCAGTCTTGTGATTATTGATAAGCTATGGGAAACTGGTTCCAACCTTGTGATCTCAGGACATCCTCAAGTAGCACCTAGTTCTCTCTGTGATCTCAGATCTTCTTACCACTGGTGCATCTATAACATGTTCTGAATGCTATAAGCAATAATATTCTGTTGTTTTCACTGGCAATCACATTGGTTTTCAAAGACAGCATGCTGCCTAATGGGTCTGCTTCATGGTGTTGTCCTTTCCAGTTGCCCATGGCCAACCAAACACTGTTTAGCAGAAGGGCTTTAGGTGGCTTGCAAGTGGGGGTTAAGGCTGCTCCTGCATTTAGGGGTCCATCTTTCCTTGTGGAGCCATAAGATCATGTGTTTTTAAGCACAGTTACTTATTTATGGGAATTAATTAGTTTTATGGTACTTATGGCATCATATAAGCCATAGAAAGGAAGCCAGGGGAGAGTTAAAGGTGAAGGCTAATTTCTATTCCCTATTTGTGATACTCCTCCAAGTATGAAAAATTAACAGCTTGAGTGTGTGACAGCATTCACATTCCAAAAATGACTTTATACATTTCTTCATGAGATGAGGCAATCAGAGCCTGCCCATAAACTAGTTTCCTGCATGAATGATCTTTTCCCAATATGAGGAATTCGCTACCAGGGAACTTCTGGGACCCAGTTTGCAGCCACTTTAGGAATCTCATTTCTACACAGGGAGGATGATGCATGGTAGAAACTACTGCAAGTTTACTATAATGTGATGCACCCAAATCTAACGACCTGCTGAATTTCACCCAGTTTGACAACTGTTTGAGTTAACTTACAGGCAGTTTTTACAGAAAATCACTCCTGATGAAGAAGAAAAATGGTGAATGGGACTGCCAGGCTTAACAAAAAATGCCCCAAAATGCCCAAACACCTTGGGTGTTTTCTAATCCCCCTTTGCTTTTAGTAGTGGCAGCTCTGAGGTTCATATGAACTTCCTTCACCCTGTAGTTAAATCTTCTGCATTCTTTTCATTACAGAACAATGTACCAAGGCATGTTTTTCTCCTCTTGGGAAATAAAAATGCCCTCTACAGTTTTGCAAATAGCTTTACCAAAAGTGTAATAAAAACTATGGTGTTAGTCTTCTTACAATGAAACTGTCTGTAGGTTTGGTACTTGCATGACTTGATTTATAGGAATGGGAGTCACTGTAAGAGTTTACAGGACGAAAGTTAATAAACAGGGATTTGTGCATGGGTCAACTGTAGTATAATATTATCATCAGATTATAATAATCAGAATAGTTAGATTTGGCTTGCTTGTAAAATAAAGACATACTGCAGTAGAAGGACACACATTTAAAGCAGGTACAACACAGAATGAATACAAATCAGTAGGCAGGAAAGTAGCCATTGCTGTAACATTTCTGAGTAGTCCCACGAATATTTCCTAAACTAAGGAAATGCTTTGGTTCAAGCCGCAATTCCAGGGGGTAGTTGTGTGGCAACTCAGGCAGCAGCCCCGGCCTCGGCCTCCGTGTAAGGGGCCAGAGGAAAACCAGCTGCTCTCCCAAGGGCACAGTCATGCCAGCAGCACAGTGACAACCCGAAGTCCCCACTGCCCCCGGGAGCCCACTGCTCGGAGCGCGGATCTTCCTTGGTATGCCTCTGTCGCCGGGAGGAGCAGGGGATGTCAGAAGAGGGTGAGGGTAAGTAAGGATACAAAATTCGCCTTTAAAGTGGCTTAAATGCCCTTTTGCAACACGCCCATGGCATTGGTGTTTGCACGTTTGGCGGCACAGTCCGCCTTAAATGACTTTGGAAGCTAGCGAGTGTTTCAGTTTGCGACCCAACAACGCGCAGCAGTGAGGGGTGGCGGGGGGGGGAGGCGACGTGCTCGGCGGGCTCCCGGCACCCGCGCGCAGGCAGGCGGGCAGGCTCCACTGGAGAAGCCGAAGACGTGGGAAGGAGCGCGTGGCACCTGCTCCGCCGGGCACCTTCCTTGCCCACACGTGCAAGGCTTGGACGCCGCCCTGCCCCGGGAAAGCCCCGGCGGCCGCGCTGGCGCTGGCGGATAAAAGGGCGGCGGGCGCCGGGCAGGGCACCGCTCTCCGCCTCTCCCAGCGCTCGC